>SNQJ01S0124976.1:8757-26525 GCA_010110895.2 Picea sitchensis | reverse complement strand
GCCACACATAGACACCTCCTGCTGTGATAGTCCAACAATGTGATTGTGTTGCACTAGGCTATGAGTCAATGAGAATATGTCTAGATGTACTTGTTGCAATTTCTCTACAACAGGAGGATGTTGGGTATGGGGGCTAGGCATGGGTCATGCATGGCATGCTCTCGGTCCTTTGCGAACCCTCAACCCACCCCATGGAAGTCACCAATGTAAAATTAGTTGACATGCTTACCCATAATAAACTCAGCCCATAATTTTCTCGAAAAATATAAGGGCATCTCCCTATTATTGCAAGGAGGTTTATCAAAAACCATGTACCACCTATCCATCCAATTTTGACTAATCTGGGTATGGATGCAATAGTCAATGGAGATTCATTTCCTAGTCAGTGATAGTTCTTGCCCATTTCTAGGATCCCTAAAAGTAAAAAATATTTGTTGTTTTGAAATGCCTAATTCTTTGACTTGGTTTCTATCCAAACCAATGTTATAGTACTCATACATTTGTTCCCTATAATCAGAAATAGATGTTGATTTACCTTGGGCAACTAAATGGACTACACAATGATGTTCAAATAAATGGCCAAGGAGACTCTGCTAGGCTCTCTAGTCTCCCTTAGTTGTTCGTCAAGGGGTCATAATATAAACAAACCCTCATCAATTTCAGTGTTTACATTGTGTGGTGGTGGTGGGTTGGGGTTTTAATGTTCATAGTTTCCTTGTGAGCAATTTAAATTGTCTTTGGATTCCATTGTATTATATATGTTGTAATTTAAAATCCACGAAATGTAAATTAGGTTTTATTTTATTTAAAATATAAAATTATATATATATTTTAAATTTATATTACTGAGAGAAAAATGCTAAATTGGAATAACCAAATTGGATTAAAATTAAGAAAAATGTAACATACCTAAACACGGTGATCCCCTCCTCCCTTTATTCCTCCTCTTTAACTCCACTATATTTTCCCAATGAGAGAAATATGAGATCAATTTATGATCAATGGGCACAAATGATGTTGGGGGCTCATGCAATCTTAAGACCACACACACAATTTTTCCACTAAACCCACATGGAAATCTACGTGGAGGGTTGTCCATATCCAAAACTATAGATATAGGAACATCTGCAAGTGCTCATTCTTAATCATGCCCTTGCCACTTTTTAGGCCAGAAAGTTCTTGCACTCACCCAAAAGTAAATATATCAATCTATATTTATTATAATTCAAAGTCAAATACTATTTTATCATGCATAAAACCATAATATGGAAGAAAATATTATTATATGAATACCTCTAAGTAATGAATTACAAGCCACTAAAAAATTGATCAATAATAATGATTAGAATTAGGTTGTCCCTAACTAATTGCCTATTTCTCACACAAATGCTTAACTAATTACTAAAAGATACAATTCTTAAGTCATGTTTTTGCAATATGGAACGCTACATTACTCAGAGATAAAAATAAGGGACAACTCTAAACATTCTACTTTTGGGATTTAATTGTTATGAAATTGTAATTTCTTATTACTTAAATTGTATTTTTGAATAAATAAATGGATTCAGTACTTTTAAAAACTTTTATATCACCACTATTATGCAATATAACAACTCATATTTCTTCTAAATTTTTCACCTAATTTTAAATAAATAAAACAAGTTGAAAAAAAGTGCCAAACAAAGTTAAAAAAATAAAATATTTAAAATATCGAAAAAAATAAGCTATTCAATAATTGTTGTGTCTTTGAATGGTGTTGAAGGATTCAATCATTTGTTTTACAACATTGCTTTGTCATAAAAAATTAAAAAAGGGCATGCAAAGGATTAAAGTGTGAGATGTGAAAGAAGTAACGAGTTTGTGAAACTCTTTTTTATCGGAAGATGCACTCTCTTAAAACTTGGAGTGTATACGACGAGGAATTTAGCTTATAAAATATAATTATATTGATTTGATAAATATCCATCCAAAAGAGTAGTGCACAACTTATAATAAACAAGGAGAGTTTCGGGGCAACAAGTCCCTACCAAAGAAGGTGGAAGCGCGTGTGTTTTTTTGGTAGAAGGATGTGTAACAAAGGACATACAATGTTTTTTTACATAAGAATGTGTAAGAAAGGACGTGTAGGTAGATTGAGTAGCTACCTTTGTATTGGAGTTGTATGGGTATTAATAATAACAACTTCTCATGATAACTTCCATAACTACAAATAACAAAATCTCCTTTGAAGATCATGGTATGAATCTGACCTCATCACTCTGGAGGGATTTAGTGGTAGGCCATAAATATTTAATTATTTTCCAAATATTCAAATGGTCCATCCATGTTAGGGTCCTTATAAAATTGAAAATAATTTTCTAACAACACGAATAATGAGTTCTCCTCCCGGGCTTAGCGGTCGGTCTGATGGTCGCATAAGGCAGAGGAGGAGAGCATGGAAATGGATCCCTCATCAAGTAATAAGACGAAGACATTTATTTTGTGTGGATGTGTTCAATTTGAGGTCTAGATTTTGATTCCGTTGATGTTATCAAAATATAGCTACAAATCGCTATTCACATTAAGATCGTGTTATTCACATTAAGTTAAACAAATCGCTCCCAATACATTTTTACCTCATAAAAATTTATCAAAATCTACAATAAGTAGTTTTTTTTGTTATTTTTTTTTCTGAGATTTTGAGAAAGCTAAATAGATTTGTGGAGATTTTGAGGAAGCTAAATAGATTTGTGTATTTAAAAATATCATTTAATCAATATAAATTGAGATTTCAAAAGATATAATTGATCTACCTAATTAATTAATGTATTAAGCTATAAAAATATTATAAATTAATGTATTAAACCATAAAAATATATAATATTTTGGCCCTTAATATATCAAGTTAAATGAATAAATAAACCATATCCCGCTCTTTGACAATAATATATTCTCCTACCCAAGATGTCACTCACCTTTCTTCTTTTTTAGGACAATGAAATTATATATAATTAATTGATCAATTAAGCCATAAAAAGATTAAAAAAAAAACTTCAGATGTGAATCTTTTGGCCCTTAATAGATCACGTTAAAATCCATGAATAAACCATCTCTCGTTCTTCTATCAAAGTAATCGATACCCAAGTTGTCAACTGACTTTATTCTTTTCATGACAATGAAATTATATAGAAAAAAAGTCAATTTTTAACTGCAATTAATTAATTAATTAATTGATCTATTAAGCCATAAAAAGGTTAAAAGGATAAAATAAAAGCACCCTTGGATGTGAATATTTTGTCCCTTAATAGATCAAGTTATCTTATTTTCTATCAAAGTAATTGATTCTCCTTCCCACGCTGTCACCCACCTTTCTGCTTTTCCATGACAATGAAATTATATATAGAAAACCAGTCAATTGAACTGCAACTCATACAAACAGGATTAAAGATGGTCCACGTAGAAATTGTTTATGTCTCTAAATTTTACTGTTTCTCGTTAAAAGAACATGCTCATGGATCATTGAAACATAAATTGAAAATTCGTCTCAAATTTAGCGGGAGATTCCAAACAATGATTATTCACTGAAACTAATTAAGTGGAGAGAAATATGTATCCTCAGTAAATGATTCATCTCTGTATTGGTTTTCTCTTGGACATATATTCTAATGTTGTTTGGTATGTATACTTTTTTTTTTTTTTTTACTCGTTTACATACACTTCTACATATGAACAGTTGTCAAAACATTTAAGTTATGAAGCTTCAACTTGTTTATATCTCTAGCTTAATAGATATAGGGTTCAATGTATCTATGCTACTATAGATTCAGTACATCATTACACACTTATACATATGAAGAGTTAGAAAAAGAGTTAGAAAAACATCCAATTTGTGAAGCTTTGATTGGTGTGAACAATTTTTCATGCAAGAAGCTTGATTTGTTGAGATATGTCAACATTCCTCCTGTTGTTAATCAAGTAATATTTGTATTCTTGTTGAAGACTAAAATGAATGAAATCCATTTATTTAGCTCTTGGTGCAACAAGCATTTTGTTTTCTTGAGAGTGATTGGCCCATAAAGAGCCAGTCATAAACCAGGTTTATTTTGTAGACAAACCAACCCATGAAGAGTAACACTATGCACATGTCCCTAGGGGATTGGAACCTTGAAACGTAGCTTCAAATGCCACCATCCAAACCTTTGAACTACAACCCCATACAGAAAAAGCATAATGGTTTGAAATAACATTTGAAATTTTCTCAAAATGTGATCATCACTAAAGTGCATTGTTTTTGGAGATGGTAATGACAAAACCTATTCATAAGTTATCTTATTGTAGTTACATTTTAATGGCTTTGAGAAACATAAGAGATAGGTTTCAAAAGTGTCATAAGAAACATAAGATTCAAATGCTAGGGAATTGTTGCTGAGTCTGTTTTTTATGTTAATAAGTTTTCCTAATTAGGGCATCTAAAAATTTTATTATTCAAGAATTGATATAGCAAATTTGGGGTTGAAATAATACGCTTGAAGTGGAGGAGATGTCTATAGAGATCACCAATTTAAGTTATTGTAATTGTATGTGTTATTTTTGATGTGTTAGACAATAAGCTATTTATCGCAAATCCCTTACCACGAGACTGCTGAGCCCTTCAATTACATTTAACTTCCATTATTAACTACACTTCTTACATATACATCAAACTTAAGTTGTATGAATTTTGAAATTATATACAATTCTTTCACATTGATAAATAAGAATTGTTTTGTATGACAGGTTGAGATACATCCCCCATGGAAACAAAAAAAGCTAAGAGATTATTATAGCACGATCAACATCCATGTCAGTGCATATTCTCCTCTAGTATCATTTGATACCTATTATGGGAGCAATTCCGCTATGGAAAATACTTGCATTGAGGAAATTTCCAAAAGGAATGGAAAAACTGTGGCTCAGGTACTAGTTCCAAGCTTATAGTGTTGCTTAAGAATGCAGTCTTTCTTTGAAAAGAGAAGTCAATATATAAATTGAAAAAAAAGTTATATTAATTTCAACAAAATAAATAATTTGAAAAAGTCCTCAATTTTAAGAAAGTCGATCACATTTATGGGATTTAATCTTATAAAAACACACAAGTGTTAAGTGTGTTCATTTAATGCACATGCATTCAAACACTTCAATATAACACTAAGAAGACATGTCTTATACAATTGGCTTGCTAACTTAAACTTCTCTTCGAGGTTCAATGACCTCAACTGCTTTTTGGTTTCTCGGCTAGACATCTTTGGTAGTCTCAGATCCGTAGTGGGAGTCCCTTCAAGAGTAGAGACCTAGTTATAGTTTCAATTATCTCTCTGGTGGAGGAAATAAAATCCTATCACTATTTCTAGCCATGAAAACGTTGAGAAAGGTGAGTATGTCCTCTATTTCCAATTGGTGGAGGAAGGCTATCCAAACATCTTTCTATACGCTATTTATAATAATCGTTAGAAAGGAATACCACTCTCCAACCTACCCTGGGTTGAATTACCAACATCAATCACATTTGAACCAATGGATCCAGATTCAGTGGCAGTGGATTGATTTTGAGGTGATATGATTTCTTCAGAACCATAGTGGCAAAGACTAGGAAACATAAGAATTCAAGGTGGCAGCTGCAGCTTGAAGGCTTGGAACCAATTTTTCTTATGGGATTTTTGGACTAGGAAATTGATAGAATTTATGGATAGCTTGTGGTGCTCTAGTTGAAAATAGTTTGAACCAAAGATAAATTCAAACTTCTTAAACTTATGTGAATTTGAATAGTTGTAATCTTAAACTTATGTGAATTTGAATAATTGTAAAAATATATATTGTTCACCAATTTTCTCAAAAACATGTTTAGTTTAGTCTACGTTGTTCTTTTCCAACCCTTTTTAGTTCAATAGGTGCATTCACTTTCCCCAATTTAAAAATAATTCATATTGTCTTTCACAGGTGTGACTTTATCCTAGTGCTTCCCTTCTAGACCTTTGGTGGATCTAAGTCAAGAACCTGCCTTCTTCCAATGCTCATAGTTCATGCAGTATGTCTTATAGAGACTCCCTTCAGGCTTTGTTGGAAGAAATGATTGGCCATCAAAAGCTTGTAACATTGTTGGTGAGGATGATAAACAAATATACCCATTAAGGAGGAGTACTGCCTCCAAGAAAGTGCAAAATACTATCACCAGACAAGTGCAGAATGCGACTGAGAACAGTGAGGGGATAAATCTTTGTGATTGCTTGTTCCTCAACCTTGAGTAACTTCAAGAGAATAAAAGGCGAGATTTGCAAGAACTATGGAACTCCTCATTTCCTGCAAAGTCACTAAATATCACAATAGAAGCTTGTGGGTTACTAACTAGGAACAATTAATCCTAGGAAAAGCGAATATCCTACTTACCAGCTAATCTAGTAGCTTGTTTTTCGGATAATACTACTGTAGTAAAAGCATAAGTATAGCTACACACCGATTATTATTTTGAGTGGTTCGAAGTATAAACATTCCAATATCAAGTTCATTTACAACTAAGTTCTCAGACTCTATGGTTTCACTTTGAGATTAGTTTAAGCCATATAAAAAAAATCAAGTACCAGGGATTCCACTATTTTTTTGAAGTTTATAAAAATATATGGCTTTAAAATTTTCTACAAAGACATAGCATTATAAACATGGATGCTAACAAATTGATCATCCCATGTAAATTTGATAGGTATCTGGTAAAATGAGATAGAATGGGTATGAGATGAAATAAATTCATACTTCCAAGAACATTCTGTTAGAGGCATATGTGTAGTTCCATGCAGTTGGAGGAATAAATCATCGTATGTGCATTTCCATGCAGTTGGAGGTGTAGCAAATCGCACACTGGTAGTGGAATATGAAGTTTAGAGAGACAATTGAAAGGCAGTGGAATATGCTCTTGATAGAGACAAGAGAGGGGTATGTCATCTAGGGGGTAAGCACAGGGGTTGGTCATCTGGAGGGGAAAGCACAACTGCAAAGACAACTTAAAGGCAGTGGAATATGTTCTTTACAGAGACTGGAAAATGCTCTTTCAGGGACAACAAAGGGGTCTGTCATCTGGAGGGGTAAGCACAATAGGAGGGTCTTTATAGTGGATAAGAGAGGATTGCATGTTATCTTCATGTCCATCATACCTACAACCATATTGTAACATAACTCATAGCCACATTGTTTGTGATCAATCTCATAGTACTATGAAGTATTACACATGAAAAACAAACATTTAACATTTAATGTTAGTGAAGTAATGCTAGATCTATGTCTAGCATTATTTCACTTCTCAAAAATTTACTCAACCAAGATGTGTTTTAATCTAAGTTTTCATAGACAATGTGAGTATATGCATTGAAAAGAGGCCAAAAAAATCCTCAAATTTTCCTATTGCTCACAAAAAAAAAATGTTGTAAACCTTTAATTGGTATAGAAAAAGCGTAGCATTGAAAAACTTTGATTAAAATGTTTCATTGCATTGATTAACGTTCATAGACTGAAAAATCTATTACTAAGAGTACCCTGCCCAAAGTGCAGGGACTAAGATTATAAATGGTAAATAGCGAACATAATGATTGAGCAAACTCTAAACTGAGAATAAGAATCTAAATGCCCTGCCCAAAGGGCAGCGACTAATAAGATTATAAATGGTAAATAGCGAACATCATAATGATTGAGCAAAGTCTAAACTGAGAATAAGAATCTAAATGATAAATACTCAGCATTATTAACGGCAAACCCTAAACTCTTAGCCGGAAATGGGGAGCTCTTAATACACCTTCCGAACGTCATGAATGCACTGCATTAATGGTGTTTCCAGTGGGTACTTGGGATTTTCTGATAAAAAAAATTAAAGAGAAAACATAAAATTTATAACTCCATCTTTATGGTTATGATTTCATAATATTTACAATAACATTCTTAAAGATTTTGCTCGAGTCCTTGAGGTTTACCCGTTTTTCTCGAGTCCTTCACGTTTCCCGGCTCTGTCGTTGCCTATTTTGCAAAGAACTAGTACCTACAATACATGTGGAAGCAAACATATCAGTACAAACACGATCAATACTAATCACTTGATCTAGGTTAAAGCAGATTGGGTCTAGAGAAGAATGGGCGGCAGGATTGATATTGTACTGGTACATATCATCATGCACCCAAGTTGTAACATGGCCAGCTCCACCCTTCCACTCAGTTTCAAACGGTCGATTTCCACCCCGTCTTGGATTTGCCTTGATCGCTTCTTCAATATCAGGCAAATGATAGCTCTTAAGCCTGCTACTAATTTTAGCATACGTTGGCACACCCAATTTTACATCATAAATAAATCTCGGACTGAATCTCGCTAAACTGGTCAGCAGGAAATCTAAATTGGGAGCGGGAATCAAGTGGGGCGCATGACTGATGAGTAGTATTCTCATACAAGCTCCCGTATTTTTCCAAGATACTAATTCCCGCCTCATAACTAGTTTAAGCTCCTGGATCGACTACATGAGAACGATCTGTTGCATTCAAATAGGGATGAGTAGCGCTCCATGCATTTGAATAGTCGATCACTATAAGATTTTCACCATTCTCTAATTTTTATTCCAATAACTCACTTTCAACAGGAGAAGGGATGTTTATTCCAGTTGAGCTAAGAGAGAAATCGATAAATCCGGGTGATTCATGAATAACTCACTTTCAACAGGAGAAGGGATGTTTATTCCAGTTGAGCTAAGAGAGAAATCGATAAATCCGGGTGATTCATGAATAACTCACTTTCAACAGGAGAAGGGATGTTTATTCCAAATAACTCACTTTCAACAGGAGAAGGGATGTTTATTCCAGTTGAGCTAAGAGAGAAATCGATAAATCCGGGTGATTCATGAAGTGCTAGTGTAGTCCTTAATTGATCGCATGTCCATGATTTTTCTTGCAGGCTTGGAGATATAAAAGTTGTAGGACTATAGAATCTCTCATGGGTATGGATAGAACTAGCATTAACCCATAGGTTGGGGTACGAAATCTGTTGGTTGTTGTTGGGGTTTTGATCAATTGAAAACTCATGATCACTTTGATCCTTTAATTGTTCATGCGTTATTTCCAGTACGCCCGGAACACACAACACATTTTTCCCAGTTGTTACAACATTGAAGACTTTATTAGGTGGCTGGGATCCTTCACAAATAACATCCAAGTACTGCTGGGAAGGGTGAGAAGACGTAAAAACATCATGAGCATGAGCTGACACTGAATTGGTATTACATTGGGAGGGGTTGTTAGATTTGGTGTTGGAGGAGGAGGTGTTTTAACTTAAGCTTCTTCTTGATACATGCATCCCGACAATTTTGCAATAGTTATAGACCACGTGCCGCATATTAAGATAATCATTATTCACATACTTATTCATGCAAAATTTTTACCAAGCACAATTATTCAAGCAAAATTTTACCAAACAGACTTATTATCGCATGTAGGGTTTATTGGAGAATAAAACATGAAAATAAAATATTAGAAACAAATATGTGCAAAAAGGGTAATATTGGAGAAAAACCTATTACCCAAAATGGATTGTAAGTGTATAATTTGAAAAAATGAGAAGCAAAGAACATAATACACAACATAATACACAGAAGATGAATTGAAAACAAGAATGTGAAGAGCGCATTTCATTTAGGAAAAGGAGCTGAGTTAAGTAGGTTCCAACAAATCAAGAAGATCAAGAAACTGATAGGAGTCCTAACAGACTAGTACAACTGACCTAAGCAACTGGCAATGTATAGTCACATATTTTTGAGGTTACAGTTATAACTAACCCTCCCTCTTAAACTCAACAGTCCTGAGCCACAAAATTGAAGTGCGATGTCGTCATTATTGACTAGCTTGCGTATGAAGTGAAAATGAGTGTCAAACTGCTTTCTTTTCTTGTGAAACACATGGTTTTTGGATAAAACAATTACTGAAGTGTTGTCACAGAAGATAGGAGTTGGCTCATTTTCCGTAAGTGACATATCATTCAATAGTCTTCACAGCCACACAACTTGACACGAAGCTGAGGTAGCAGTGACATACTCTACCTCTGCAAAAGATATTGAAACAATGGGATGCTTCTTTTATGCCCAAGAAATGAGTTTTGTGTTGAGGTGAAAAGCATGTCCTGAGGTGATTTTCCGTTCATCTAGGCTTCCTGCAAAATCATTGTCTGTGTATTATCCAAAAAGGATCCAGAGAAGGCTAAGAACAACTCAGAATGCACATAAGCAAATTAGGACACTCAGAATGGCTTCAATAGACAACAAAAGGGAAAACATTCACAGTTCCCCAAACCCAGTTAAAATTGCATGATCACGAAGAGCGCGTTGCAAGATTTCTAACGGCACAAACGACTCATTAAATAAAGTTACAGATCAAAATATATAAGCGGTCAAACTTCAGGTCAAACTTGGTAAAAAGTCAAAAGGTCAAGGTGACACGTAGCACAACTACAAGGGTGACACGTGGAACGCCTATATAACTGAGTTGGCATGGGATGATGTGGCAAGGTTGTACAGATTGATGAGCGACACGTGGGAAAATCAGGTTGTGACAAACTTGTGAGCTTCATGGGCAAATGTTATGGTGCGACATGGCCCAATCATGGGCTGCCACGTGGAAGCCCTCCAATGGTTGGAATGTATCAAAAATTTTATGACTCCATAAGAGTTGAACCCTTGAACTCCTCCTAGCCCAAATACCTCACATTCTGTGCTAACCAACATACCATGCTATACTCCTTGTTCATCATATGATGTGAATATTATTTAAATTTAGTTTTTTATGTGGGCACCAAAGGGAAGGGGCTTGGCCTTCGACCCAGCCCCTGATTCTATGTTTAAAACCATCTGACCACCCTCCATAAAGTGTATCCACCATTTAATAACCACCCACCAAATATTGCATATTTTGCCAAAACTATATGCTAGAAATGACATAGTCGGTCTGCCATATCTGCCATATCCGCCATTCTAGTGGAAGCTCCACCTCCCCCCCGGATTAAACAACAATCCGCCAAATGTATGGTTTCCAAATAGTTATTTTTTATAACTTATAGACAAAAAAGGGAGGGTTGTGGGATTCGACCATGGGACCTCCATTAATGAATGACTTAGAATAGCCTCCCTAACCACTCCACCAACTTTCTTGTAACAACCCTATCGTTACGACTACATGGAACGCGACAAAGAAGTTTATTTTTATTTTTTTTAGCAGGAAGGCAACAACGACAACAATTAAAAAACACAACTTGACAACAAACACAATGCACACAGATCAAGCAATAGACAACAACGACTCAGCATACTAGCACATCATGAAACTATTCGAAACATGTGATAGTCAATAGGTAGATAAAAACGACTACCCGCCCGACATAAGTAAGACAATGCCTACAATCTAAAGGACAACATCAACAACCCAACACAGTGGCTTCGACGACCAGTAACTAGAAACCTCTACGATGTGCAAAACCAAGCGCATTAAGGCGTTACAAAACCAAGTACCAACATTCATTACAAGGAAAAATATGCCCACATTGGGAAGCACAAGACTCCGGCCTGATTATCATTCACGTCTATCCATCAGGTCACACAATGATCCCCTCATCAACAATCATGTCGTCGTAAGGCGATAGGCGTGATAGTCACCAAGGCACAACGTAACATATCTAGACCAATATTCCAAGAAAAATTCAATGTGCTAGAAGACCAAATTAACTATCAAACATGAAGACTATACCCAAGCACCCAATCGGCAAATCAACAAGATGCAAGGGAAATCTGACGACTATAAAAATCATACATCATAATAAATTTTTGGCGCAACAAATTCTATGCAAACATACATCAATTTGTACACATAAAAATAATTATTATCAAAACAAATAGTTAATTGTAACTGTTCTCCAATTCCATATATCCGATAAGTATTTTCCTCAGGGTGAATCCACTATATTTTAAAATGAATCAGATATGAAACAGGTCTTTTAAAACAATATAAATCTTGTCTTTTAAAACTGAATTCGCTATCTTTTAAACATAAACAAATATATTGTTGTCCTTAAAACAATATAATTCGTTATCTAAAGGAACGCATATAAAGTCGCTATCTAGATGATCTATATAATAAAATAAATTCTAAATCACTATCAATAATAAATGGTAAATCGTTGTCTATAACAAATGGTAAAGTGTTGTCTATAAAAAATGGTAAATTGATGTCTATAATAAATGGTAAATCACTATCAATAATAAATGGTATCGCAACTCATATGCTAATCAATCAATGCTACTTAATTGCAACAAATCGCAGTCATGCAATATTAATTTTTTATTCAAATGCAATCAAACGCATTCATACAAATGCAATCAATGCAGTCATCTAATGCAGTCATCAATGTGGTCATACAAATGAAATCAAAACACATTCATGAAGTATGATGAAGTATTCATTGTCTATGATAAATACATTGTCTATATGATATATTGGATGAAAACACAATCTGCAATCTACATTGTTGTCCATTAATATTTACAGTCAACAAGGACGTCGCTTGGGGTTCCATGATAAACTCAGGATTATTAAATTCGTTGTGTTTTATTATTAAAAAAATGCAGACATATGCATAAATTGCAAACATAATAAATTCACAACCATTTCATCAAGTCACAGCCATATATCATTCGCAGTCAATTAGATACATCATCAGTCTAAAGGATATATCGTTGTCTAGAAAGGTTACTGTATTTTTATACAACGTTGTCAACAACAAAGTAAATATATCATTGTTGATTAGATTAATCTTGCAATACCCACGTTGTATAATCTATATTACCCATGCAATGCATTAAATCTAAGATAATGCTCTCTATCAACATAAGATATTGTCGTGTCCCCGAGGTGTAGGATATTCGGTGATGGAGTGTGTTGTTAAGGCACTCTGTGATGTTAAAGTCACCGGTTTGAAACCTGTAGGGATGAAAAATCTAGCCATGTTAAGGGTTGGTGTGGCTCAAGCCAGATGCTATCCCCGGGTGATTTTAATGGCTTAGATGCCCCTGAGTCGCGGTTTCTTAGCCACAGGTTAGTCCCACATGTCATGGACAAACTAACAAACAAAAAAAAAACATAAGATATTTTCGTACATTAAATATTAATTTCGCAGTCACACATTATATGTATAAAATCGTTGTCATACATATATTAAATTCGTTGTCTAAATTACACTGCAACATTTAAATTTGCAGTCAAAAATACACAACAACAGTAAAAACGAATTGGCAATAGTAAAAATGAATTGCCAAATGTAAAAATACACAGGAACAACAAAAACGAATTGCCAACAGTAAAAAAATGAATTCCGAACAGTAAAAATGAATTTCCAACAATAAAAACGAATTGCCAACTATAAGATTACACAACAACAGTAAAAATGAATTTCTAACAATAAAAAAAAATGGATTGCCAACAGTAGAAATACACAACAATATTTAAATTTGATTGCCAGTGGGACACTTATAATGTTTATTCCATCAATAAAAGTAATTCAAATCTAGACGCCTATAAAGATTTATTTAACAAGGAAACAATTTCGAATATGGACGCCTATAAGTGTTTGTTTCAACAGTAGAGACGATTTCAGATCTAGATGCATAAAATGGTTATTTCAATAGTAAAATAAATTCAAATCTAGGCACAATAACTTTGGATTAAAAGTTAACAAGAACAGTTCTATAACGCCAGCGGTTTCCGCACTAAACTCATAAAAATGAGGAAAGTAAATCGCCAAGTGAGAGATGTAAGACATTGGGCGTTAGAACAACAAAATGCATCGTAGAATGGACAAAAAAGAAGAGACAATCATTCAAATAGAAACATATAGATTTATCATTCAACACAGAGATAAGTAAGGGATAGATAGTTGGGCGAAAATTATTCTTCACTTATTATACATGCATAGGAATGCAGGGCATTTGAATCTATAAGTCTTTAAACACCAGAGTGACGACTGTAGATTCATCTCTTGGCCGACTACTCAGGCACAGACTAATAAGTTAAAGGATAAGGGACATAAGATAAAGTCACAAATTTTTATTCGTATCAATCAATAAAAACAAACACAGAGAAGTCATTGCAATCAGAGTTTGGGTTGGCGATTGGAAATCAAATCAAATTAAAGCAAGCACAAGGGGATTACAAATACCGTAGGAAAGCAGGTGGAATAAATATTATGGCAATGAAATATTCAACCGAGAACTAAAAAATAACATGTGTAAATTAATTTCATTGCAGATAACAACTTTAATAGGCATACCTTAGCCAAACATGAATTCTCTGAAGTTGTTGTCCCGCATGCGCTTCGTCCAACTTCTGCTTGCCAACCGATGTGACCTCATCGATACCTCCCAGCCAACGCTAGGGGTACTCTTCTTCCCCTTGAGCCTCCCGAGCCGGAAAGAGGCCACACACACAATATCAGAGAATGTTAGCACCCAGCTCGTCTCACAAGGTTGAGCTACCACTCTTTACCCGAGTTGGGTATCCCAAATCCCACAAAAGAAAGTTTAGTCAAGATAAGTTTGAACAACGTAACATTACACAAAAATATGAGATCCATACTCCTCCTCCTCCATCGTTTTTATAGGGTTTTTAAGTAATTAATTTCCCAAATTCTCATTAAATTCCTTTTTAATTTAATTAATTTTGAAAAACCTCGCGTGTACACATGTCCCCCGATTCCCTAGTTGCACCAAAAAATCAATTTTATTAATTAATTAAATATTCTTATTTCCCTCATCCACCTAAGAGCATTCCTAAAAACGTTCATCGGTGTCCCAAAATTCCCTTACACTTCTTAAATGACTTACAACTTACTTAATTCCTAGTTGAGTTCATAATTAGAAAGTTTCAAAGGAAAGATTCCTTAGTAAGTTAGACATTCAACTTTTTCTTTACATTTCCCATTTTCTTTAAGTTTCCTACTCCTTTTAAGTTTCCCCTCTTTTTCCTTTTTAACTTAAAAAAAACAATTTAGCAAGTGTAGATAAACAACCATTTACCCTCTTTTCTTTTAACTAAAAATTAAATTAGCAAATGTAGATAAAAACAACCATTACCCCCCCTTTTTTTTAAATTTAGTACCCCATAATAATTTTGACTTTAATAAATAAGTTGGAATTTCTTACCCCCCTTCTTGTTACATGTTTATTTATTACTATTTTTTTTACCACATGTTCTACTTATACCTAGGTTTTAAATTCACTAGGTTGGGTGACATTTTTAAGGGAAAAATTGTTTTTAAACTTTACTTATCATATCATTCATTTTAAGGCCGAACAAATTTATTTACTTAAGAATTAAATCGCGACGTGCCATTCAAGACGCACTACGTGCTCCAAGGGTGTCACTCGCCTCTTTCTGTTTTCCTTGCGCGACATTACCTTCAAGACACACTACGTGATCCAAGGGTGCCACTCGTCTCTTTATGTTTTTACTTGCGCGATGTGCCCTTCAAGATGCACCACGTGCTCCAAGGGTGTTACTCGCCTCTTGACTGAATTTGGTAGATGTCAAACTCCTGGAGTCAATACTTCGCCAGGTGATCTTGTGGGAGACTAAGGGCCTCTAAGGAATAAGACCCCTACATTATTGTGTTCCCCTTAGAATCATCGTGAGCGACTATCACAGTCTTCCCTCATAGCATCGTGGGTCTTCTCAAACTAGGTAATCGTTAACCTATAGTTCGAGCCATGGCGGGAGTGCTAGTAGGCTTTGGTAGGGATGCTTCCACACATCTCCCTCAATGTCTCTGGTTGTCATACGTGACCCCTTTACTCCAAATGTGAGTCTGGTCGACAAGCTATCGTCAGCTTGCATCCATCAACGAATCATGTCAGCAATAATAATCCATCATCATAACATCTAATCATATGTATGTATGTCACATAAACAACATTCAAACCCAACATTCCACTCCCTGACTCGATTCAAAGTCCAAGGGGTTTCATCGATGCCTCTGCATCCTCAATGTCCAAAGTCCCAGACACTCAGGAGAACCCATTCAATAGCACATATCTATGTAAATACAACAAAATAACATATCATCATATCCATAATATCTCATAATCATAATCAAATCATCAGTAGTATAATAATTAGGATCACTTGCAAGCAAGTTTTCTCAAAGAATAAGTTCGCTCAGTCCACACAAGAGCGGGATGTTACATTCCTCATTAATTCACAACCGTCCGCATAAATATGATAGAAGGAGGCCTTCCCCGGAGTTCAGGACAACGAAGAGGCAAACCAAGAACATCCATATGATACATATTTTTGCACTGTTTTTTGTACTGGGCACAGTTTTCTACATCTATCCAGTCATTCATTGCAGGAGAAGTGACACACAAAGTGAGGCATGGGTGCCTCTTAGGTCAAAATGTGTCAGACTCAGATCAAGGCATGAAGACAGTCAGTTTTATGTAAAATGAAGCCACGAACTCAGTAGTGGTGTTATTTTTCTGATATGAGAAAATCTTATGTAGCTTAGCTCCATAATAGGGTATACTTATGTATTTTTCCCAATTCTTTTGTGGAGTTAATAAAAAGACCTACCCATTTGAGAGAAGGACCCATAGATCTAGTCCACCAGGGACGAACTCCATTATCAGGTTCTTTGTGTTCATATTGCATGATTATGTCTCTTTCCTTTTGATATTTTCCATATTTATTGTGTACTTTTGTTTATGCTCATTTAATACGATTATTTGATAAGTCACACAACAAAAAGATACCAGATCATGTTGGTATCAGAGAAGTCGTCTTTGAATTGAATTGTTGATTATGAATTCTTACTAGGTCCAAACATAAGCTGGGTGAATGAACTCTTAATACTTTCAATCCCGAAGTTGGTTGTGCATCCCGAAGGATGAAGATGACAGAAGAGGATAAGCGTGATGAACAGGAGAAAAACTTTGACATGGTCTTTTATTGCATGTCAGAAATGGTCGAATGAATGTGTGGAGATTACAAGAAGAGGATGAGGAAGAAAGGGAGGGAAAAGGAAGCACATGCAGATGATGAGGCTTCGGTAAACCAAGGGGCTAGAGGGGATCCTCCTGAGCCTCCATCTTCACCTTCAAGTTATAGTTCTTTTTCCTCTAAGCATTCTCATCATTCTCAGCATTCTAACCATAAAGCATCTTTTAAGGAACCATTATTAAATATTGATGTAAATTTTTCTTTACCTATGTTTAATGGAATTGTTAATCTTGAAAAGCTAGATAATTGGATCCGACGGGTTGAAGTATATTGTTGTGTTCATCATATTGACGAAGAGGAAGTTAAAGTGCAACTGACTTCTCTTCAGTTGGAAGGAACCGCTCTCATATGGTGGGAGAGAAAGTTACATGACAAAACTGTGGTAATCTTCTTTCCTCATTGTCAGAATTTAACATGGAGATAAGGAAGCAGTTCTATCCATTAGGATATTTACATAAAAAAATGATGGAATGGAAAACTTTGAGACAGAGTAAAGGTTAGATTGTACAAAGTTTCACAGAATAATTTAGGAAGAAATCTCTAGCATTTAATATTCCTTTGGATTCTTATGAAACTTTAATGAAGTATATTGGTGTTGGATTACTGAGAGGGGGGGTGAATCAATAATAACGTAATTATAATCCTTTTTCTTCAAATGTTATATCAATGTAGAATTATTATCCAATAATGAGCAGTAATAA
>SNQJ01S0124975.1:28436-47743 GCA_010110895.2 Picea sitchensis | reverse complement strand
CTAGTTAAAACCCGGTGCTTCGGATCCAATGCAACTGACGGTTCTTCTATCCGAGTCTCGGTGTGAGTTTTATCGCAAGTTCCAACTCGCCTCTTCAAGCCATTCAGGGACATATGACCAATTTGGTCCAAGGGCATAAAATCCAAACCAAGCAGCATAACAGAGTTATGTAAGCTCCCACAAGTCTATTTGGCCAAGTGCCACGCGACAACACTACCCACAAATTCTCGACACGGTGTTCTTGAAAATCGACCTCCTCTTCAAAAATTGCACTATGCCTCATTTACCAAAACTCTAGTGACGAAGATACTCCAAGATACGATTTTTCGGTGGAAAAAATGACAGTAGAGGGCCCCCCTAGTTGAAACCCGGTGCTTTGGATCCAATGCAACTGAATTTTCTCCAATCTGATTCTTGGTTTGATTTTTATCATGAGTTGCAACTCGCCTCTTCAAGCCATTCAGGGACATGTGGCCAATTTGGTCTGGAGTCATAAAATCCAAACCGAGCGGCATAACGGAGTTCCGTAAGCTCCCACAAATCTATTTGTCCAAGGATACTTGACTACACTACCCAAAAATGCTTGACACAATGTTCTTGAAAATCAACCTCCTCTTCAAAAATTGCACTATGCCTCATTGACCAAAACCCTAGTGCTGAAGATACTCCAAGATTCAGTTTTCCAATGGACAAAATGACAGCGGAGGGGCTTCCCTATTTTAAACTTGGTGCTCCGGATCCAATGCAACTGACGGTTCTCCCATCGAGTCTAGGTTTGAATTTTCTCATGAGTTGTAACTCGCCTCTTCAAGCCATTCAAGGACATGTGGCCAATTTGGTCTAGGGGTGTAAAATCCAAATTGAGCGGCATAACAGAGTTTTGTAAGCTCCCACAAGTCTATTTGTCCAAGGACCATGCGACTACACTACCCATAAATTCCCAACACAGTGTTCTTCAATATCAACCTCCTCTTCAAAAATTGCACTATGCCTCATTGAGAAAAACCCTAGTTCTAGAGATACTCCAAGATATGTTTCTCCAGTGGACAAAATGACAACAGAGGGGCCCCCCTAGTTCAAACTCGGTGCTTCGGATCTAATGCAACTGACAGTTCTCCCATCCGAGTCTTGGTTTGAGTTTTATCGTGAGTTGCAACTCACCTCTTCAATCCATTCAGGGACATGTGGCCAATTTGGTTCAGGGGCATAAAATCAAAACTGAGCGGCATAACGAAGTTCTGTAATTTCCCACAAGTCTATTTTTCCAAGGACCACGCAAATATACTACCCAACAATTCATGACACAGTGTTCTTGAAAATCGACCTCCTCTTCAAAAGTTGGACTATGCCTCATTGACCAAAACCCTAGTGTCAAAGATACTCCAAGATACAGTTTTTCGGTGGACAAAATGACAATGGAGGGTCCCCCCTAGTTGAAACCTGGTGCTCTGAATCCAATGCAACTGACAGTTCTCCCATCCAAGTCCTGATTTTAGTTTTATTGTGAGTTGCAACTCGTCTCTTCAAGTCATTTAGGGACATGTGGCCAATTTGGTCCGGGGGCATAAAATCCAAACCGAGCGACATAAAGGAGTTTCGTAAGCTCCCACAAGTCTATTTGTCCAAGTACCATGCAACTACACCACCCAAAAATTATCGACACAGTTTTCTTTAAAATCGACCTCCTCTTCAAAAATTGCACTATGCCTCATTGACCAAAACCCTAGTGTCGAAGATACTCCAAGATATGGTTTTTTGGTGGAAAATATGACAATGGAGCCCCCCCCCTAGTTGAGACCCAGTGCTCTGGATCCAATGAAACTAATGGTTCTCCCATCCAAGTCTCATTTTGAGTTTTATCATGATTTGCAACTCATCTCTTCAAGCCATTCAGGGACATGTGGCCAATTTGGTCCGAGGGCATAAAATCCAAACCAAGTGGCATAACGGAGTTTCATAAGCTCCCACAAGTCTATTTGGCCAAGGACCACGTGACTACACTACCTAAAAATTCTCGACACATTGTTCTTTAAAATCGACCTCCTCTTCAAAAATTGCACTATGCCTCATTGACCAAAACATTGGAATTCTCATGCAAGTATTTTTATATAAGAAATATGGGATAACACGTTGTAGAATTACATGCTTAATGAATCCTTTGATTGTAATTTTTACGTATGAATCCTTTGATGGCATGGAAATTGAATGCAAGGCAAGGCATGTCAAGTGAAGGCAAGGCATGGAAAGTGAAGTCAAGGCATGGAAAGTGAAGGCATGGCATGGAAAGACATGGTATGGAAAGGAAATACATGGAAAGGCAAGGAAAGGAAAGGCATGGCAAGACATGGCATGGTATGGAAAGGCATGGAAAGTGAATGCAATGCAAGGCATGGAATGGAATGGCAAGGAATGACATGGAAAGGCATGATATGGAAAGACATGGTATGGAAATACAATATGTGGCAAGTGAAGGAAAGGCAATGAATGGCAAGGCATGACATGGAAACAAATTACATGGTATGGAAAATCATCGCATGAAAAAGGAAAGGCATGGCAAGTGAATGTAAGGCAAGGCATGGAATGGCATGGCATGGCATGACATGGCAAGGCAAGGGATGGAAAGGCATGGTATGGAAAGACAAGATATGGCAAATGAAGGCAAGGCAATGCATGGCAAGGCATGGCATGTCAAGGCATACCATACCATACCATATCATACCATGTCAATGCCAATGCATACCATACCAAGTCAAGTCATACCATACCATACCATACCATACCAATGCCAATGCATACCATACCATACCAATGTCAATGCCAATGCATACCATACCATACCATACGGTTGCCAATGCATAACATACCAAGGCAAGGCACGACATACCATACCATTTCCAATGCATATCATACAATACCATACCATACCATACCATACCATACCATTGGCAATGCATACCATACAATGGCAAGAAAATGCATACCATACAATAAAAAGAAAATGCATACCATTGCCATTTCCAATGCATACCATACCATTTCTATTGGCAATGCATACCATACCATAACATTGCCAATGCATGCCATACAAATCAATGGCAATGCATACCATACCAAAACAAGGCAATGGAAATGCATACCATACTACCACTTAGAAAACTACCAACTGTATGTATAGGCATTGGTATTTCCTTTGCATACCATTGCAATACCTTGCAATGGTATGCAAAGACAATACCAATTCCTATGCATACCATTGGTATGCATACAATTGTGATATCATGGTATGCAATGGTATACATACCATTGCAATACCATGGTATGATTACAATTGGAATGCATACCATTGCAATACCATGGTATACATACAATCGGTATACATACCATTGCAATACCATGGTATGCAAACCATTGTGATTATATGATATGCATTGGTATGCATACCATTGTGATACCACGGAATGTAATGGTATGCATACAATTGGTATGCATACCATTGCAATACCAATGGTATGCATACTTGAGAATCCTAAGAAAACTACCACTAAATCCATGAGACAACTAAAACCCTAAAAATAACCTATAAATGGTATGCATACCATTGCGATACCATGATATGCATACCATTGTAATATCATGGTATGCAATGGTATGCCATACTTGAGAATCCTTAATACAACTACCACTAAAACCATAAGACAACTACCACTAAAATGTTAAGACAACTAAAACCCTACAAATAACCTATAAATGGTATACATACTAATGGTATGCATACCATTGCGATACCATGGTATGCATACTTGAGAATCCATAAGAAAACTACCACTAAAACCCTAAAAATAACCTATAAATGGTATGCAATGGTATACCATACTTGAGAATCCCTAAGACAACTACCACTAAAACCCTAAGACAACTAAAACCCTAAAAATAACCTATAAATGGTATACATATCAATGGTATGCAATGGTATGCATACCACTGCAATACCATCATATGCATACCAATGGTATGCAATGGTATGCATACTTGAGAATCCTTAATACATCTACCATTAAAACCATAAGACAATTAAATCCCTAAAAATAACCTATAAATTGTATGCATACCAATGGTATGCAATGGTAAGCATCCCAATGGTATGCAATGGTATGCATACTTGAGAATCCCTAAGAAAACTACCACTAAAACCCTAGAAGACAACTAAAACCCTAAAAATAACCTATAAATGGTATGCATACCAATGGTATGCAATGGTATGCCATACTTGAGAATCCCTAAGACAACTACCACTAAAGCCCTAAGACAACTAAAACCCTAAAAATAACCTATAAATGGTATGCATACCATTGCGATACCATAGTATTCAATGGTATGCTATAATTGAGAATACTATTGTGATAGCATGGTATGCATACCATTGCAATACCATGGTATGCATACAATGGTATGCATACCATGGTATGGATACCAATGGTATGCAAACCAATGGTATGCATACCATGTTATGGATACCAATGGTATGCATACCAATGGCATGCATAACATGGTATGCATACCATTGCAATACCATGGTATGCATACCATTGCAATTCCATGATATGCAATGGTATGCATACTTGAGAATCCCTAAGACAACTACCACTAAAGCCCTAAGACAACTAAAACCCTAAAAATAAACTATAAATAGAGCCCCTCTCATGGATGCTACACAATTCAATTCATGTAAAATTGATGGCTTACTTGAGAATCAAGATAGTGTGAGAGAGACAGCTTGAAATAGTTGCAATCATCAACAAGTCAATATACACATTGTGCAGGTAATGAAATTGTATCATAGATATAAAATTTGGAAATTCATTAGTATCTTTTTCAAGTTTTAGATTTTGAATATCACATCATTGATTATCTATAATATGTACTATACTAGCATGTAACCACATAAAATTAGTTGATCTACATCAATATATTTATCGGAGACACATAATTTACCCACTCACATGTGCTAATTTTCTATTAGGTTGGAGGAAGGAAAATGTGTAAGGAATTGCTTTCTAGATAGAATTTTGGTAGCATTACTTTCTAGATATATTTTTGGTAGCATAGCATTATTGAATAAATGTTATTAATAATTGATGGGTTGAACAAAATTTACAAATACCCACTACACAATCTCAACAAACATTCGCATTAATGAGTTTTTCAGTAGTCTTTTTAACATTTATGAAGGGTTACACATAAATCAAATGATTTTATATATGTCATGCATAGATAGAGGCAAATATTGTGTGTTCCCTAGAAAATAACATTGAGCTCAAATGTTTGTTCCCATAATCTATTCCTTAATGTGTAATGCAAGTATTTATAATCGCTAAATAGAAACAAATCAAGGGATTAATACACACAAAATTCATACACTTTGGAATTCAAACACTTTTAAATTCATATGTTCATAAACATCAAATGTAGAAACAATGAGATTCATAAAAAGTGTGCCATATACATGAAAGGCCTATATATATATATATATATATATATATATATATATATATATATATATATATATATATATATATATATATATATATATATACTCAACATCATCTGAATTGTACATTTTTACAAAATGGAAACTCATGCCCAATGTACAAAATGACAACAAGTTCTCTAACATGGAAAACAATCTTATGGTGGCGTATATACATAATGGAATTAATTGGTCAATCATTGACTACTTCCACCCTCGCCACCCTTAGTAGCATAATGCAAATCTATCTTTCTTCTCTACAAGTGCCCTAACATAAAAAAACATATATACCGTATCCTAGATACGATATGGCAGTAGTTGGCCAATCATTGACCATTGCCACCCTCAGGAGCATCCTGGAAATCTATCTTTCTTCTCTTTCTCGAGGATACACCTCAAGAGGTTCTAGGCATGGGTGGGCTTCGACGCTCTGGAGACTGCACAAACAATAAACAATGTTATAAGTTTTTTTCATCAATGAATTAATAGACATACAAATTGATACTTTGTAATTTAACCTAAGACAACTCACAACATATGAAACTATCAATCGTGAGGGTGTTACCCTCCTTCGCGACCCCAATCTCTCTGCAATGCCACCCTGCATCAATTACAAGGATCAAGTCAAGAAAATTAAACAAATATGCATCAAAACAAATTCATGAAACATGAAAAATTATCATCAATGCATTATCTCATTGTGAATATCTCATGCATCAATGTAGATTCTCCGACAGATGGAGCATTGGGTTGTACAACCTGCTCCAAGACAACCTCTACTATGGCAGTCTCTTTCGATGGGGCCGAAAGTGGTGGGGGGGGTAGGTGGTAGACATGTGGGATGTGATGGACCCTCACAGGTTGTACAAGTGATTCCAACTGCCTAAGCCTGGAGAAAGGAAACCCAGAAGCAACTCCCAGGTGCCTAGGGGGTGAAATACTACTATACCTAGAAAATATATCGTCGGTTTGCATACATATGAAAAAAATTGAACTATTAGTACCAAATACTAAAATTCAAAAACATAAACACAAACATTTTGAGAATTTTATGATATTTAACTTTACACATGATACATGTGATGCTGGTAACTTGTCCGTCCCAGATGGACAATCCTTGACATCGCCTGGTGCCAAATCCTGTAGAAACAAGAGACCATATAAAAAAATTGAGGATGACATAAAATAGAGAAATGACTATGATGAATCTATCAAATGTGATACATACCTGTGTGTACGGTGCACCCAATAAACATGATGCCTCTACTTCTACATCAATGGTGGGGCTAGGCACTAATGCATCCATAGGCGTAGAGGGTATGTTGTTGGGACACAACAACTACAAAACAACATACAATCAAATATCTATATAAATACACAAAATAAAAAATAAATATGTAACGATGAAGAAAAAAATAAATGGTTAAGATACTAACCTCCTCCATGGGGCTATGTTTTCCAGTGGGATCTATAGGCCCATAGCATGTATGCTCGCATTTGGAGCATCTATGAGGTTCACATGGACAACTACTATGTCCATGTTCCCTCTCCTCACTGTACTCTCCTGTGCATGATGATGCTCCAAACCCCCTATCAATGTCACTAGCATGCACCTCTGGTCGAGATAGTGCAACAAAGCTACTGTGTTGCACTAGGCTATGATTCAATGAGAAGATGGCTAGTTGTACCTGTTGCAAGTTCTCTGAAAATGAGGATGTTAGGTAGGGGGGTCATGCCTTTGCTTAGGGGCATGGGGACCTAACTCAAGGTCACACCTAACCTACTCTCGGTCCTGTGCGGACCCTCGACCCACCCCCTGGAAGTCACTAATGTCAAAGTAGTTGACATGTTTACCCATAAGAAACTCAACCCATAATTTCCTCAAAAAATATAAGGGCATCTCCCTATTATTATCGGGAGGTTTATAAAAAACCATGTACCACCTATCCATCCAGTTTTGACTAATCTGGGGATGGATGAACCATTCAATGGATATGCATTTCCTGGTCAATGGTAGTTCTTGTCCATTTCTAGGATCCCTAAAAATAGACAATATTTGTTGGTTTGAAATGCCCAATTCTTTGATTTCGATTCTGTCCAAACCGGTGCTATAATACTCATACATTATTTCCCTATAGTTAGAAATAGATGTCAATTTCCCTTGAGCACTTGCAATGGAATGGAAAATGATACCCAAAGAAGTGGCCAAGGAGACTCTGTTATGTTCTCTAGACTCCCTTAATTGTTCCTCAAGGTTTATTAATATCACCAACCCCTAATCAATTTCACTGTTTACATTCTGTGGTGGTGGTGGTGGGTTGGGGTTTTGATCTAATTGGTTTTGTTGTGAGGGGTTTAAATTTTCTCGAGGTCCATTGTATTGTATACGCTGCAATTTAACATCCATGGCATGTAAATTAGTTTCATTTTTTATTTAAAATACTAAATGACAATTTTTTTTTCAATTTAGATTATTCATAGCAATATAATAAATTAGATTGACTAAATTGGATTAAAGTTAAGATAAATGTAACATACCTGGACACACTGTGGCGATGGCGGTGGAAATATCCTCTCTTTCTTCCTCCTCTCTTCACATTATTTTCCCAATGAGAAATGTGAACGCGATTTTGTGCACAATATGCACAAAATCACTCTCGGGCAGTTTTTAAAAAAACAACAGTAAGAATGTGCACATGTGTTTAAGAGCACGCACGCGTTCTTAAGAGTGTGTGCGTGCTCCTACTGCTTAACCTATGTGGCAATCCATGTGGAGGTTCAGCCACAATCGAACCTATAGTTGTAGGAACGTGTGCACATTCCTAGGAATGTGCACACGTTCTTTTGAGTGCGCGTTCTTAATCATGCCATTGCCACTTTTTGGGCCACCAAGTTCTTGCACTCACCCTTAAATCCCTCGTGACAATTCAAAGTGAGATTTGAAAGAAAATATCCATTAAAAGACACATCACTGACTTGGGATGTCGTCGAATATATATATTTTCTTTATTTCCCACTATATAGTTCATACATGACATATATGAATCTCTACATTTCAACCACTTTCCTCTCAAATTCATACTCTTCACTCACATGCATGCACTTTCTCAGTAATGTCATTCCACTACACCTAGGGTGTGTCCCATCTAAGAAATTTTTCTCATAATGTGTTTTTCCCTCTAGCCACAATACATTTTTTTTTATGAATAAAGACTCTAGGTTATCGTAAGGGTAGTATCATTGAGCATTCTTGCACAAACTTGGTATGAAAAACACAATGAGTGTATATATGTGTGTCATAATAGTAGCTAAATTCTATGTGTTATCTAAAACATTGTGTGTGATGTATTGTGTTTATTCTAACATACCAAGGGTGACATTTCTCAAAAGATATTTTNACAAACTTGGTATGAAAAACACAATGAGTGTATATATGTGTGTCATAATAGTAGCTAAATTCTATGTGTTATCTAAAACATTGTGTGTGATGTATTGTGTTTATTCTAACATACCAAGGGTGACATTTCTCAAAAGATATTTTTTCTAAGTTCAATGCATTATGCCCACTCTTGAATCTTTGATACAGTTCTATATGTATCAAGTCAAGAAAGTGTTTAATGTGGAGTTAGCAATACGTAAAACCCCTACTCAATTTTAGTACATCCTTATGGTTGGGATAAGAACGATTGTTCTCATGCTAAAACTCTTGCACTAGTCTTTTAACTACTCCAATTAAGCTCATGTCAGAACAAGGTAGTCTACCAATGAAGGGCCAAAAATCTTTGTGGCATTTTGTATCAAGGATGTATCTACTAATTTAATACTTTTGAACAATTTTAATATTCAATTTTATGAGATGAGATGCTTGTTTGAGAAAATGACATTTTTTTGTTATCTTAGTAACTATTGATTGTGATAATATACAATGGGTTACACTGTAGTATTTTGAACAAGTTTTCTTACCAGTTGTACAAAATCATCTGCAAGGTTTCTAATAATATAATTACTATTTCTAAACATTTAACTGTTTTAGTGCTCAAATTTCCCAACATTTAGATGAATCAATTTTTTCGTTCAAAGTATTCTTTAATAATTTTGTATGACTAATAAGAAAAAAGTTTGGTTAGATAGCTTACCTTCAAGAGACAATAGGCCACTTCCATCAACCTAAATGCATTTAAGTGTGCATCTAAGTGTTTGTTGGTGCATGCTACTNGTTCAAAGTATTCTTTAATAATTTTGTATGACTAATAAGAAAAAAGTTTGGTTAGATAGCTTACCTTCAAGAGACAATAGGCCACTTCCATCAACCTAAATGCATTTAAGTGTGCATCTAAGTGTTTGTTGGTGCATGCTACTCAGTTTAGGTAAAGACGATGAACCTGACCCTCAAAAAGACACATGGAATGTTAGAATAGGTTGTATTGCATAACTTTACTAGGCAATACTCTAGAACAATCTAGCTCCCTTGGGAGACTTGAGTGACTAGACCGATTTTCAAGATGTATTGAAAACTCTCAATAGTATATACCATATAAGTGTTGTATATGAGTACTCCTTTTATAATAAAAAAGAGTGGACTCTTTTCATTTTGAAACAAAAAATGGGCGATGGACCCATAGTCTAGAACTCTTCACCACTCTATTGTTTCATTTCCCTAGAACTTCATGGCCCCTCAATATCTTGCAAGTCAAAATTGGGAGGAAAGTGGACATGCTCATGGCTAGTTTGAGGAATTTCTAATTATTCGACAAGAGCTTGCACCACAAGAACTTCTTCATCAAAATGTTGTGCATCATTTGTCTCTTTAATTCCATTCTCAATATAAGTATCTCCAACCAAAAATCTCATCATTTCCTTCTCAAGAACAACTTTTCTTGATCAAATAGTGATTGGAGTTTAACTTGATATCATAAATGGATTAACCTCTATGGAAATCTTATGCTTTGCTTATGGTGATGGAGTAGAAACAATAGTGACATCTATTGTGCTAAAAATTGGAATAGTCTCTCTTAAAAGCATATGTTGCTCTCTACCTAACCTTGCCTCTTATCTTTCTTCAATAACATTTTCACTAGGTTGTACTTTCCTCTAAGAATTTATTGATAGATTACATTTTATGTTCCCCATATTTACATGGACTAGAAACAACAAATAGACAAATTTGACCTTTAAATCATAAAAAACATAAAAAAATATTTGTAATAGTAGTTTCTAAAGCATTATTTTTATATGTTAATGGTAGAATTGAAAAAAGTATCATACAATGTGATTGTGATTTTTTTTTCCACGAATTGATGATGGACGATTGAAATCTCCATTGTAATTGATTAAAAACCTTAGCTTTTTTAAGTTAAATGACGTTTTCACTAGGTTGTACTTTCCTCTAAGAATTTATTGATAGATTACAGTGTATGTTCCCCATATTTACATGGACTAGCAACAACAAACAAATAGACAAAGTTGACCTTTAAATCATAAAAAAAACATTAAAAAAAAATTGTAATAGTAGTTTCTAAAGCATTATTTTTATATGTTAATGGTAGAATTGAAAAAAGTACCATACAATGTGATTGTGATGTTATTTTTCCACGAATTGACGATGGACGATTGAAATCTCCATTGTATTGATTAAAAACCTTAGCTTTTTTAAGTTAAATGACGTTTTCACTAGGTTGTACTTTCCTCTAAGAATTTATTGATAGATTACATTTTATGTTCCCCATATTTACATGGACTAACAACAACAAATAGACAAAGTTGACCTTTAAATCATAAAAAAATATTTGTAATAGTAGTTTCTAAAGCATTATTTTTATATGTTAATGGTAGAATTGAAAAAAGTACCATACAAGGTGATTGTGATGTTTTTTTTCCACGAATTGACAATGTACGATTGAAATCTCCATTGTAATTGATTAAAAACCTAACCTTCAACTTTTTAAAGTTAAATGATGGTTATGAAGAGAGATTTTTTTTTCTGATTTACTATCTCTATCTTGTAAAAGTAGAATTAGAAAAACCGTGGCATACAATGTGATTATGATGTTATCTTTCTAAATGAATGGATGGTTATGAAGAAGGTTGAAAATGATAGAAAATGTCATTATAATATTTATTTATTTTTAAATATTTTTAGTTTTCTTTTTTGTTAAATATTTTTTTTCAGTGTATTGATGTATTGATGGTGATGATGGATATATGGAGGGTTGAAATTTCTAAAAGGATTAATAATGATTATAAAGAAGCTTGAAATTTTCAAAGTGATAGAAAATGTAACGAGAATAATTTTTTTATTAAATATTTTTCATAATTATGATATTATCTTTCTTAAATGAATGGATGGTTATAAAGAAGGTTGAAAATAATAGAAAATGTCATTATAATATTTATTTATTTTTAAATATTTTTAGTTTTCTTTTTGTTAAATATTTTTTTCCAATGTATTGATGGTTATTGATGGATATATGGAAGGTTGAAATTTCTAAAAGGATTAACAATGATTATAATGGTTATAAAGAAGCCTGAAATTTTCAAAGTGATAGAAAATGTAACGAGAATAATTTTTTTATTAAATATTTTTCATACTTATGATGTTATCTTTCTTAAATGAATGGATGGTTATGAAGAAGGTTGAAAATGATAGAAAATGTCATTATAATATTTATTTATTTTTAAATATTTTTAGTTTTATGTTTTGTTAAATATTTTTTTTTCCGTATTGATGGATATATGGAGGGTTGAAATTTCTAAAAGCATTAACAATGATTATAATGGTTATAAAGAAGCTTGAAATTTTTAAAGTGATAGAAAATGTAACGAGAATAATTTTTTTATTAAATATTTTTCATTTTTTTCGTGAACCGATGGTTATATGAATGTTCACGATGGTTATATGAAGGGTTAAAATCTCTATATAGTGATAAACAATGTAATTATAATGGTTATAAAAAAGTTGGAAATTATACAATTGATTTAAGATTTTTTTGGGGATGATTATAATGACTTGGAGAAGGATTGAGGCGTTCGACATATGTGACCCAATATCAAGTGAAATCTAAACGCCATATCAACAAACTACACTGCAACTTGAAACTTAATTAAAATAGACTAGAAAATAATATTGAATATTTCCCCATCTTAAACATTAAAATTACGCATTAGCGTTTTGAATGTTCTGCATTTGTAAAGACTGTCTGCACATTTGTAAGGACGTCTAAGAATTGCATTAACCTCTGTATTAGTAAGAGCGTTTGTAAGGACGTGGCTATTGTGAACGCGAAATTGGTGTTCCATAATCCCATGTTATAGTGATTAAAATTACATGATTGAATTCTTCAACATCTGGCCAATATGCTTTTGGGGAAATCACTGAAGATGTTTGAAATCACAGTGATTTCCTGAGAATAATTTAACAGAATTAGTGGGCCAATATGCTTTTCGGGAGATCACTGAAAAAAAATGTTTGATATCACAGTGGTTTCCCTGGAATAATTCAGGAGAATTCCTTGAAATTATGAAGCATTAAATACCATGTTATTTTATGAAATAGAGGTTTTGGATGGTGTTTAAATAGTATTATTAAGAGTTTAGAGTTCTTAGCTATCATGACTTACAACAAAAGCAGAGATTAATATTGGGAAAATAGTTCCTTGTAGATGAAGATAGTAGAATGAAAATATTAAATGTTTGTTTTATGATGAATTTTGTGTTTATAAGTTTGTAGGTTTTTATAGTTAGTTATAATGTTGAGATAAACTCTGTATAAAATTTTGAAAATCAATATTGCTAAAATAAGAACAAACTCTCACTAGCTACACATTAAAACTGGGCATTGGATAAAAGCATCTCTCATCTTTGTGAGACTAAGTGGATAGAAGATGAAAAACACTTCCTCTTGGATTACCTTGCCTATACCCATATTAAATCCTAATTTAAAAATATCTTTCACATTTAGGACCTTCCAAACCTCCTAAATCATCCAAACTATGATGATCCGGGAAAACTTCTCTTAATACTTTTTGAACATAAAAATACAATTTTAAATAATTTAAAGTAATATTTTACCTTCTCAAAATCCAATAGACAATTTCATTTATTACGCCCAAAGGCGTACACCTATTGACAATGGGCACAATTAATGATCTTTTAACCTTATTTAACCTTAAACCCTAATTTGATGGCTATGCATTGAAGATGCTGGCATATTCTTAGTCGTCCTCCAAAATCAATGGATCAGATTTATTGTTCATAACTTTCTTGCATTTATCAAGGCATCCATTAACATGTTTATTTTTTAACATTTACCTAATCACATTAAAAAATCACTGTAAGGATATGTAATTGCCACGTTCCATTTATCAACCTAATGCAGCCAAACGTTTCATATTACCACAGACTGATTACCACAAACGTTTTATATTGGAAACACGCATTCTCAGCCACTACCTTTCAGCGTTCTCAGCCGCGAGAACGGCTGTGCTAGTTCATACTGCTAATGTCATTTCCTTATTGATTCTGAAAGTAAAAGTCATTCTTGTTTTCCAATCTCGATCATTGTGCACAGTTTGGACGACGATCATCCTTCTTTTTATTTCTAGAGAAATAGAAGAGAACTCCTCTACTATTATGCAACAAGGGACGAGGCGTAATTTTAAAACAGAAGAGAAGAACTCTTATTATGCAATAATGGATGAGGGTTAATTAAAAACTGAAGTGAAGAACTTTAACTATGCGATAATACTATTTGCTTCTTCTGACATGACATCGTTGTCATTCCCAGAGAATGGCTACGGGACTACGTACGACCTGCGTTCCACCTTTAACGCCTTTCCACGAAATTTGCCCGAATACTTGGCGCCCTTTAGCAGATGCTATTTTGCTTTCAAATCTTACTGTAAAACTGGCCTTTTCATTTTGATTTTCGAAGGTGAGCGTCCTCGGCTCCACGATTATGTTTACATTTGGAGGGCTCTCAACTGCAATCTCATACACAGAGGGGGATCCGCCAACGTTCGTCACAGTTCTGGTTGTAACACGAACTAAATTATGCGGCTTAAACACCACGGAGAATGACGGGTAGTTCAGATCTCCGGGCTGCGAGACTAAGTTGGTGCAGGAGCTCGCCTTCTTTGTGAGCATTTGAATTTGGCTCTGGGTGTAATTTAAGGTACACAGAAAGTTAACGTACTCATCAATTCCCGCATCGTAGACGAGACCGGGATCCAAAGCAGCATTGGGATTCACATGACCGGCGCCAATGGCAAAGGAGTCTGCAGTTAGCCCGGTGACAGAGTCGCCTATAAGGCTGTCGGTATTATCAAATAGCACTGAAGATGTCATCAGAGCCGATTTTATTGCAGCGGGTGTCCACCCCGGATGCGCCGCGCGCATAAGCGCTGCGATGCCGGTTACATGCGGACAGGACATGGAAGTCCCAGAGAGTATGTTGTAATCTACTCTTCTCTCATCGGAGATCAAGCCGGTAGGCCCGGCGTGCCCACTCCACGCCGCCAATATGTTGACGCCCGGAGCGATCAGGTCCGGTTTAAGGATCTCCGGAACGACCGGATTTGGCCCTCTAGACGACAAAGCGGCTACCACTGGAGCTCGTGCTTTACCCACGACGGTCAGTCCCTCCTCTTTAATTGTTGCTCTAGGATTTCTGGTGTTATTGATATAAGCTTTAATGTCTTCCGCCGACTTTGCACCGACCGTTGTCGATGAAAATGAATAACACTCTGTCAATAAATCCTCTCCCTCAGCAGGCCCGTTGGCAAGAATCAACCCCGCACCGCCTGCTTGTTGCACGACCAGTGCCTTCTCGGCCGTTATTCCTCCAAGATCGCACAACACAATTTTTCCACTCACCATTTTGGGATCGAGGCTTCCCGCGAGACATAGATTCGCAGTCTCGTTTCTTGACGCTGTTTTCCCGTATACCAAAGGCAATTGCTCATTGCCCACCGGTTCTCCCTTGTAAAGAGATGAGCCCCTGTAGTTTTGGCCGTTCCCAAGCACCACGGGAGCCGGGAACTCTCGGTCGATGGTGCTGGCACCTACTGTGGTTATCCATGGCGCCGTGTTGAAAATCGCAGAATAAATTGGCCCTTCATTACCAGCAGAGCATGAAACAAAAACACCCTTCTGAATGGCTCCGAGAGCTCCAATCGCTATCATATCATCATAATAAGGGACAATGGCTCTAGAGGCAATTGATATGGATAGCAAGTCGACTCCGTCTGCAACAGCTGCCTCCATCGCCGCAAGCATATCGGAACCTAAGCAGGACCCCCAGCAGACTTTGTAGACGGCCAATCTAGCTTTGGTAGCGATGCCTCTAGCAGTTCCTGTGGCGAAGCCAAGAAGGCTTGAGCCAGGCACTTCCGACCCGGCCGCAGTAGACGAAGTATGTGTGCCATGGCCGTCGGCATCTCTAGGAGATCTGTAATCCTCTTTTTCGTCGATACGACCGAATTTGGCTTCATATCCTTTGAGAAAGTAGCGGGCCCCAATGAGTTTGTTGTTGCAGTGAGAAGCGTTGAACTCGGTACCCACTTCACATTCTCCCTTCCATCTCGCAGGCACCGGAGTAAGGCCTTGATCGTTGAAGCTCTTGCTCTCAGGCCATATTCCTGTATCCAGAACGCCCACAATAATATCATCACCGTAACGTGACAATGGCCATAACCCGTGACTAGAGCTCAACCCCAGAAAATCCGGGGTTCGAGTAGTATGGAGTCCATAGGTGGAGTCTTGAAATACACTCAGGCATCCATCCATATTCTCCATAGCTTGAGCTTCCGTGCTGGTCAGACAGGCAGCAAAGCCATGCGTTACTGTATCGTATGTATATAGCAGTGCAGTGGGATCCGAATTGGATCCTGAAACTTCCTTTATCATCGAACTGTACCAGTGTTGGTGAAGACTGAAATGGTCGGGCATCATGGATTTATCCATGTAAATAATGTAGGACTGTCTTGCACCCAACGCGTCTGAACTCGGCACCCATAACGCTAAGGAAAAGATCATAAAAAACAGTGCATGACAAGCCTTGTTAATCTCCATTCTGTACACCATATGATTTAGAGCATTGGTGAATGATATTGCCAACAGATTAAGGCCTCATTCCTGGCTATTCAGTGGTGAGAATTCATGCTCAGTGGATGAAATTTCTGTGAGATTTCTAATGTGTAACATCTAAATTGAATAATCGCCACCGAAATTTCGACGACCACGTTCTGCGACAGTGATATGGACTAGCACAGCCGCTAATACAGCAGCTGGATAACGCCGAAAGGTAGGTAGGGTAGGTAAAGAATTTATTAAATTTTATTACTGATTAAGAAATAAATGGTTGGGTTTCATTTATCTGGTGTTAATATTTTAATTTTTGTTAATTATTTACTTGGCAATCAGTTAGCTATCAAAGTAATTTTTAAATATGATTACGTAAATGTAAAAAAGTAAACACATAAACGGATGTCTTTATAATAGCTAGGAAGTTAATGATTGAAATCACAGCCATTTATTTTGTGTGACTACTAAGAATATTTCAGCCATATTTAATCATGTCCATAGAAAAGTTATTAAGCACTAAACCCCTATTAAATCTGCCCATTATCAATAAGTGTACGCCTTTCTATGTAATAAATCTTTGAAACCTTTTAAACGCTACCCACATAGTCGAAAACTCAAGAAACATACCAACCTTGTCATATCGTGGAGAAAAGTTCAAAGTAGAAGCAGAGAGATTGCACCACATGTGTGATCCAATCAACATTAGGATGAGGAAAAGGTCACTCACCCCATTAACCCAAGGGCCACCATGAAAAAATCTCAATTGTTTTTCATTCACCGAGGTCACTAGTTCCCACCGGATCGACCGAAGGGCCGGCCATAGAAAAATCCCTTGCCATTGAAGACTCTTGCCTCGTTGTTTCCAAAGAAGGATTTATACCTTCTTTTGAATTCCTTAAGGTATTTATGATTTTTCATATCGTGATTTCTTGTACATTCACTTGCCATCCTTTCACTTTCTTCAAGTTATAAACAAACTACTTCATGGCTAAGTCCACACAATTTTTGTCAAAAGGCCTCCAAGTCCTTATAACAAAAGCTCTAAAATCCTCCTCATTCGACCATGAATGGTTGAATTTAAAGGGAGTAGGGGTTTCCATCCTTCGTATTCTAATTTTAATAGAATAGGCAAGTGATGTGATGAGCTTTCATACCATTTCATCATCGAAATATCCTCCATCAAATGTGTATCCACCATAAGCTTAGAAATATCCTCTTTGCATGTTCTTGCAATTCTCCATGTATAAACAATTTTGACTAGTTCCACATCAATTAATTTTTGGTCTTTAAAAAGATGTGAGAAAAACTTTGTAAGTGGATCTTGCATTGTCACTTTACCTTAAATATTCATTTGCTTAAGATTTAGATTAAGATCTCCTCCTACTATAATATTATCACTTTTCATAATATCAAAATTTCTTAACCTTTCCCCATAACACCCATACAAATTAATTATTCTAAACACTCTCTCCAATTAATTATTCTAAACACTCTCTCCAACTCCTTGGATCTAACTCCTAACACAATACTTACATGTAAAATATTGGTAGAGATAGGTTCTAAGTTAGCATTCCACCCAAAAACCAGCAGCCCCTAACAAAACCTCTACATCCCCTAAAAAAAATTTCATTTATTCAAATAGGAAGACAAAAATTTCATTGTTTTTGACCTAGCACACATTGTTTCTTAAAGAAGGACAATAGTTGGATTATATACTCCAAGGAGTATTTTTAGGGTTTTCTCCTTAAGGGCACCCTCAACCCCTCGAGTTGAGAGAGAATAATCATTTTACCACCATTCTTTGGGGCTTTCTAGCTCTAAGAACACCATAGATTGTTTATTGTTTCCCTTCTCTAACTTATTTCTTTACCTAAGATTTGGTTTTGGATATAAAATATTTTCATCCAATTTAAGATGGAAAATCCTAGTCAATGACCAAACCACCTAAAAAGCTTATATTTCTTCTACAAAGTTTTTTTGTTTTTTTTAATAAGATGGAAAATCCTAGTCAATGACTAAACCACCTAGAAAGCTTATATTTTTTCTACAAAGTTTTTTTGTTTTTTTTAATCTTAAATGGTAAGAAGATTTGATAGAGGATTTTTGAGGTTTTTTCAAGTCTTCCTTAAGGATAACCTTTAATTAAACTTTATCCTCTTCAAAGTTACACTAAGGAGATGCCCAAAACCCCAAGCTATGGGGTAAAAGGAGGGAGTTGTATTTCTATATAATGGTTGTACATCAACCCCCTTAATTGAAACCTTCAATTATGAGTCATCAACAAAATTAAGAGCGCCTTCTAATTTTAAAGTGTCATCAACCCTAAATTTTAAAGAATGAAGTGTTTAACCCCTGACATTAGTATTGTTTTAAAAACACTTCTAAATTTTAAAGGATGAAGTGTTTAACTCCTGACATTAGTATTGTTTTAAAAACAATAAAGTGTTGTGAGTTAAGCAAACCTCTTTTCTCCCTAAATAAAATCTTCCTTAAAATTTTTACAATATCTCTTTGAAAAAATTATCATACACAAAATTATAAATTTTTAATATAAAATTTACATATTTAAAATTCTTATTATAAAATTTATATGCTTAATAATAAAGAAAAAGATACTTTATACATAAAATTGTGTATTCTTATTATATCTGACTAATTGGTTTTTGTCAAACTAGTTTGTAAATTAAAAAAAAAAAATTAT
>SNQJ01S0124975.1:0-23635 GCA_010110895.2 Picea sitchensis | reverse complement strand
AAATTCAATAAAAATGCATGTTAGATCAATTGGATCAATGCTCTCGATGAATCCTCCTCATTTTTAACGTGGATGGGAATATGTTGTAGAGTTTCTTGTTCAACATGTTGGTTATATGTGCTAGAATTTGATTGCATAGGAAGAGTTATAGTTTGCAAGTTATATGTTTGACAAAATGCTAAGGAAGACAGGGAGTATAAAACCTATAAAGGAGGTATTTGTGGCTTTGAAATGCTCATATTGTGCTCTAGACAAAGCATACAAGATGGGTATGGAAACACCATTCAACGTAATAAGAAATTGTAGAGTTAGCTCCATGGTAAAATGGGAAAATTATAAGAATCCATAAAAATGACAATTTTTTTAAATGTGTGAAGCTCGAAATTGACAAATATTAGGCATAATGTTTTTCGGGAATTTGAATTTTTGTAGGAGTTGTGAATGGTCCAGATTCAATCAGTGTATATAGATCTCTGATCGAGGTCTTCTTGTAGGGATTTTTAAAGTGTGGAGGTGGTGGGCATAAATTTACCATCATACGATCCATATCATTTCGAAAGAGGAGATGTACTATGGCCCATATCTCATTACGGTTTTTGAGGATGTCAAAGAAATGAATGAAATGAAATGCCAAAATCATTCTAGATCTAATCTGGAAAAGTTTGGAACGACCAATATCTCATCACTGCAAAGTAGAAAAAGGTATGGACGAGAAAGACTAGATTTCCACCAATAGTTAAGATCAACCCTACCCACCAAATTTATAGTGGAGATTAGCCCATAGAATTTTGTAAAAATTGGAGGCCCCAATGGGGAAAAATACACGAGTGGCTTAGATCAGCTCCACCCACTAGATCTATGGTGGATATGTTGGAAGATTGTTTGTTGTCATTGATGTCAAACCTAGTCATTAGTTTTGGACCCCAAGATTGATGAAGGTATTTGGACATGAAGGACAGTGCACATGCAGATACAACACCCATGGATGGATAGTATACATCATGATGTTTCGAGTGGTAGGTGGCACATCACATGGATCCTCGTGGTTGAGGAGAAATGATTTTTTGAAGATGACAAAGTGAGTTGAAGAAAGAAGTACAGGTCAGCCCTAAAGATAATTAAAGAAAAGAATTACAAAAGAAGAAAGTGTAAGGTCAGCCCTAATAAAAAAAGGTAGTGTCACAAAAAGTATAAATACATATTGAAGGTACATTATTTTATCATCCAAGAAATTATGATGGAGCTAGCATAAGTGGTTCTACACTTGTGCTAGGAGTGTGTGCAGAGTTTAGTGTGGAGCAAGTATGAGGTGGTGAAGTCTGAAAGGCCCAGAAGTTTCGGAATGGCAGAAACCCTAGTTTTCTAAGGCATACACAGGCTAACAGTATAATAGGTAGCATTCAACATGGGATAACAGTATAATAGGTAGCGTACATGTACATGGGTTGATAGTATAATAGGTAGCGTACATAAGAAAAATCTTGAGAAAGTTCTAAAGGAAGGCATGTCTTGTCATCTGGTTCAGGTTTTTGAGTATGGTTATGTTCTAGTGATGATATTATTAGTGATATGGTGATATAAGGCTTATTATCTTGTGTATATTCTTGGTTGGAATGAAGGGGCAAGGATAGAGGGTTTAACCCCCTCTTTATATTGGAGGATTGTATCTTCCCTTGGAGGTTTATCCCACCACTGAACTTGGAAGTTGCAGCTTCCCTTGGAAGTCATTACTTCCCTTGAACAATAACTATTGATTATTTCTCATATATTGTGCATGGTGTATTATGGTGTATTATGGTGTATTGGTGTAACTCTTCTACTATTGTTCATTACTCATTGGATATAATTGAATATATAATATGGTTGAAGCATAAGTTGAAAAAGTGTTTAAATTGTACTTGATATTGATTCACCCCCCTCTCAGTATCAACAATTGGTATCAGAGCAGGTTACCTTCAGTACAACTTAACCACTGGAAGGAAGATCCTAAGAAGAAATGGAAGAGCACATTCCAAATGGGATTCAATGATTTGATGGAAGAAATTATGCATATTGGAGTGATAGAATGTAGAATTACTTGACAACTTTGGGAGTGGATATTTGGTACATAGTTGTAAATGGCTATGTAAATCCAAAGAATGCTCCAACCGGTCCAAATGATAAAATTCAATGAGTTGCAATTCAAAATCCATACATGTTATTCTAGGAGCATTGACACCAACTATTGCAAGCAAAGTGATGGGTTGCAGCACAGCTAAAGAGGTATGTGACAAACTCAAAAGAATTTATGAAGGTGATCCTAAAGTCAATCAGGTCAAGCTTCAATGACATAGAGCAGAGTTTTAAAACTTGAAGATGGATGAAAAGGAAGATATTGCAGCCTACTTGCTCAGAGTTGATGAAGTTGTCAATGTTATTAGAGGATTAGGAGAAGAGCTAAATGAATCTTTGGTTATACAAAAGGTGTTAAGATCACTCCTCTTGAAATATGATGCTAAGGTCTCCACCATTGAGGAAACTACGGACTTGACCAAAATGACAATGGATGAATTACATGGGTCTCTCATAGAATATGAAATGAGAACATGTACAGAAATTGACCATCCAGATAAGGAAGTAGCCTTTAAATCTATAAAGAATACAAAAGACATGAAACACAAAGTAGAAGAAAGATCAGATTGTGACCTTGATGAAGAAATAGCAAATTTTGTAAGAAGGTTTCAGAAGGGATATGTCAGATATAAAGGTAAGTCTCCTCTCAAATGCTTTAATTTTGGTAGAGTGGGACATATTGTTGAAAGATGCCATTATGAAAAAAGAAGCTTCAACAAGAAAAATATTTTCTAATCCAAGGATGATGGCACCTCTTCAGATGAGAGTGATGAAGAAGAAAAAGATGTAGAAGAAGTCCTCTTCATAACCCAAGAAACCCATAATTATGATCAAAAGAATTCTAAAGAAGAAGAAGTCATTTCTGAAGAAGAATCTGATAAAGAAACAAGCTTTGATTCTTTTTGGGTATACAAAAACAACACAGAAATCAAACAAGAAGATGAGATTCTTGGAAAATTGAAGGATGTAGAAACTTAAAATAGCAAGCTCGGAAACATAAATAGAAGGCTAAGAAGTGAATTGAGTAGTTGTGAAGAAGAAAATCAAAAAAGACTGGCGGGAAGGGAGTATTATCTTATATTGGCAGCAGTCCTGTCACCTTTGAACAATGAACAAAATTTTGTAGTCCACTTCTCATCATAATTTTTGGTTTAGCATGACCTTAGGAAGTTGAGCTCATTACATAGAGTTTACTCCTCTGGTTGGTTACTCTTCCAATCCCTATGGAGAATTTGATTGATGCCTTCTGCATCTCACGGTTTCATCATTGAGTCTATGCTGGCAAAGTCTTCCATATGTCTCATGCTCTTGTTCAAAGGATGTCTATCAACCTGTGTCGGCCATTCCCCAGAACTCTTGACTTTACATGTCGGCCATACCCTCAGTTTGTCTCAGAATCACATGAATTTATAGTCCTATTGTGCACCATGGTCCTAATTTCCTCATTGGTAGGTAACCTTGAACCTAGCAGTCGACATTTCATCATTGGTCATTGACTGGGTGGTTTCCCTTATGTTCGACGGCAAGAAATCTATTCACACATTGGGATTCATGTAGTGTCTTGGATTCCATTAGCCCTATTGGTGGTTTCCTCTCCTTTGTCAGCAGTTTTCCTCATTAGTTGTTATTCATAGGGTCTATTTTGTGTATCGCTTGCACTTGGCACACGTGAAAGACACACAGGGTCATTAGTTCGTGAACATGTTCTTTGTTCGGTTTCCTCCAAATCATCAAGATCATGCTTTGTACCTTGTGTTGAATGATGAGACATGTCTTAATTCTCTCCTTTCAGCGGGTCTCCTTCCATAGAATTCATCTCATCTATTCTATAGATGAGACCTAGAGTCCTATGAGTACCTAGAGGCTTGCAATCATTAGTGGCAGATTAGCTTGCCATCGATAGTTGGGAATACATCAATGTCTCCTAATCGATGGATTATTCAAGTGTTCGGCCCCAGCTCCTTTATTCACACTTGTAAGAATGTACTCGGTGCCTTGATACCTACTTTCATCATCGGTAGGTTGTATCACGTTTGTTAACGGTATACCTCAATGACCGGTAATAAAATGAAGTCTCAATGTGTTCGACCTCAACTCCTTTATTCACACGATGTAGACTTACACCTTTGGTGGATTGTGTAGAAGAATTGAAGACATCAGTTTATAGTCGCAGTTTTTTTTAGTTGTTGCTACCTTTCATTAAACCAATACCTATGTGGCTTCAATGATCATGGGAGATCAGATTGTACTCCATTGTATATAGATATCTTCAGATTGATTTTGAGACTGGTTTTACTGGGCCTTGTTCGTGACTATGAAAACCTTTGGCATGTAGCCACCTTTATATTTCCTATTCATGGCCATGGACATTTGTTTGGTATATTTTCACATGGATCTGCAGTGTAATTCAAATTGGCATCCATGTATGCAAAGTCAGTACAGATTGTAATGAGCAACTAGTTCTTCCAGTTGGGTCCCCATTACTCCACTTATGGGTCTTATAATGTATTTCGACCATCGTAGATACTCCTCTGACCTCACACATTAGGGGGCATTTGTTATAGCAAGATTTTCCTCACCCTATGCAAACTTGCACAGAAGGCCTTTTTCCATTTCTCTATGCAGACTTGAAGTACCTTTTTGCAAATCCCAGAGCTAAAAACATGATTTTTCCACATATACGCGTCCTGCCTATATTACAGCATGTGTATACGCAGGTTGCACCACTACAACTCCCATACATCAAGATTTGTTCCCAAAATTAAAAAATGGTGTCGGTTTTCCATGTCACGTCACGAGATATATGATCCTTGGCCTTCCATATACTGGAAACACTCTGAATCGACCCTTCAGTTCCACTTGAAGGCTACAAATGGGCCAAATCCCAGCTATGGAAAAAAGGGAGAAAGAATTCAACTTTGAGAGAAAATTTACTCTGGAGAAAGTATTCACTTCACATTGAGTCTGCACTCCTTTGTCCTTTAAGTCTGAACACTTTGTTCATCCCCCAAGCTCTTCCCTTATTGATTGAGAACCTAATTGTCACTCTTATATGAGCTTGCCTTTGGTGGAGGATTGAAGTGGTGGAGGCCCAATTGGAAGGAACTTGGTTTCTCGGTTTCGAACCGTGTTGACACAGAAGTTTGTAACTCTTTCACTTATGTTGATTACATCTTAATAGAAATACTCTTTTCTCGTCCAATTAATATCTTGCAAATATTTGAATTGTTATTCCATGGGCGTATTTGTTATGAATATTGATGGATTATTCTGTTGAATGTGCTAACATTATATATTATCACCATATGTTTTCATTTCTTGGTTGTTGAGAAGGTATATTACTTTGGGCCAAGTGCTCAACGATGGACTTCATCGAACGTCTGGATGAGGTAGGCCTTTTATCTTGTATTGCTAGCATATTTTTTATATAGCATACTTGAGATTAGAGTTGATTTTTGCATTCATTTCCGTTTGTTGTGGTTTACCCCTAGCCATAGAGAGATTTTCCTCGTAACAATTGCCTCAACGCTACCATTTGAACCCTCAACAACACAATTGTACATTGTACAATTAGACAACCTGTATTACAATATGTGCTTCCTAGGTTGGCAGAATTTCCATATGAAGTATACCTACAAAAAAAGGCAAACAATGTCTACATGTTACGCAACTTTCGCGTCCATAGNCAGTTGAACCAAAAAAAAAAAAAAAATCATATCATGCATTAACAAGAAATGAAAAGATATGATATGTATCTGTCCATGCTACCCAATCAAGATATGAATAGAGTTTTGCAGTGCCATGACAAAGTGAACTGGAAGCACATAAGATTGTTCAGTCCGGGAATGAGAAGCATGAGGAAAGACCTCATACAAAGTATCCAACTATGAATAAATCGGGTCCATCCTTTGAGCCATCAAAATGGCTTTCTCCTATGAAGAGAACCATTGGGCATTTTCAATAATATTGCAAATTTAGCATTGTTCAAACTCCATTAAGTTAAATGTTGACACTCTTTTCCAGAACTAGTAATGTTAGAACATTGTCAGGTCAACGTGATATTGGTTCATAGTAATATCAGAAGCAAGTGTTCATAGTGATCTTGGTTCATATTAATATAGTAATCAACAAATTTCTTGGTGCCCATTTGGGGATTTGGTTATAGATGGGATACAGTGCCCAATCTCTGCTGATTTTTTCCTATCTTGTGTTTGGCATACTTTTGTTCATGTGCTTTCGTACTGTAGTTCAAGGTTCTCATGGGCTTGATTTTTGAATTATGGTTGGATGATAGATTCAAGATCTTAGAGATTTTTCTATGATCTTAAAGAATATACAAGACCTTCCTTGCCTTTTAATGTAAGCTATGTGAAGCAAATGTAATATGCAGTTCATTTTAGCACTTTTACTTGATTGATGAAATTACCAAAATTCTTGTTCAGAAATATTTTGAAATAAAAGGATATATGCTAGGTGAAGTCCAATGGGACTATGATATCAACCACAGAAAAATAAAATTAAAAATCGTCATTTTTATACTTATGGTCAAGTTGATAGTACAATAATTTTACTTGAACAACCCTCCATTGATTTTTATGTAGCTTTTCAATGCTTCTCTTATGCAAACACATCCTGAAAAGTATAACTATGACTCACTTTCTCTATTCCTTGATTGACGATCATGTTCACTTGTACAATGCACTTCATAGTTATTGTTAAGACCATCAATGGGGTGAATAAAATGTAATATGTAGATAATTTTAGCACTTTTACTTGATTGATGAAATTACCAAAATTCTTCTTGAGAAATATTTTGAAATAAAAGGATATATGTTAGGTGAATTCCAATGGAACTATGATATCAACCACAGAAATTTAAAATTAAAATTATTCGTTGTTATACTTACGGTCAAGTTGACAGTACAATAATTTTACTTGAACAACCCACCATTGATTTTTCTGTAGCTTTTCAATGCTTCTCTTATGCAAACACATCCCGGAAAGTATAACTATGACTCACTTTCTCTATTCCTTGATTGAAGATCATGTTCACATGTCTAATGCACTTCATAGTTATTGTTAAGACCATCAATGGGGCTTTGTTAAGACCAATTCCTGCTTCTAAAAATTTCCCTTCCCTTTTTTCCCCTCTACTTTCCCTTTTTGGTTACTTATTCATTTTTCATAAAATGTCTAAGTGTGCGGGTTGGCGAATTCACGTGTTTACATTTCCACTGGTGCTTTTATATCACGAGTCCGACCGACCGCTTCCCCATTCCATACTCATCAACTTTTTCGATCGTGGGTTCCCGGCCAAGCGGGCTCAAGATTGCACTTCCATTGTTCCCCCCCTACAAACAAGACTCGGACTTCTCTGATATACAAATTAACAACCAAATTCCCCTTTCTCTTTTTCCTCTACTTTCCCTTTCTCGTTACTTAGTCGTTTTTCCAAATATGTCTCATGCTTTTATATCACTAGTTCGATCGACCGCTTCCCCATTCCATACTTGGCCACTTTTTCGATTGTCGGTTCCTGGGTAGGCATGCTCAACATTGCATTTCCATTTTTTCCGCGACCTACAAACAACACCCAGAGTTCCGCGATATACAAATTAACCGACAAATTCTGCCATCATGCCATGTTCTGTGTTACACATTTTGCAGTCAAAAGTTCGGAGACATACAATTTGACCATCGGGCCCTCACGTCTCCTGAGTATAACTTGTGACCCTATTTTGAAGCATGACCGACCGCTTTCCATACTTGGCCATTTCATGGAATCTCTTTCGCAGGTTGTCGGCTTGGCGGGTTCACAAAATGTCCAATCCTTAATCGCTCTTCGTCGTCCCAGCTACCTTCACACTTCTTTCTAAATATGAAATTATTAAGCTTTAATGCTAACATCTCATCATCCAGGAACCGTAAATATTGTCATTAATGGGAAAAAGGCTCGAGGAGATCTCCCATTAATATGAATTAAACCAAGATTTGTGGAGGATTGTATTATCCCTTCCGAGTGCGCATTTCAAACATCATGGAATCTCTTTTGCGCATCGTCGGGTTGGCGGCTTCACGAAATATCCAATCCTTAATCCCTCTTTGTCATCCCTGCCACCTTCACACTTCTTTCAAAGTATGCAATTAGTAATCTTTAATGGTAACATATCATTATGCAGGAACCGTAGAAATTGTCATTAATCAACGAAAGGCTCGAGGAATTCTCCCATTGATACACATTAAACCAAGATTTGTGGAGGGTTATATTATCCCTTCTGAGTGTTCATTTCAAACATCATCTGGAGCAAATGGACGTTCTCGTTAACTTATGGCAGCATCTCAACAGCAGTTTTGTCGAGATATAGTAAACAGCTTTGGGCATGATGACCAGAACTTCCAATTGTCTAGGGCATATTCTTACTACTCATCCCCATCCACCTAGAAGGAAGTAAGGAGATGGTCCCTTGGTGTGCCAAGAGATATATTTCAATCCAAAGAATTCCAAGGCAACCCCCCTGTGTTTATTTGTTTTATAACCCTCTAAATGTGTATATCCTGCCCCCCTGTGTTTATTTGTTTTGTAACCCTATAAATGTGTATATCCTACATTCGCTTTGTATATCCATCTCCCACTCCAAATTTCAAGGATTTTGCATAAAAGCATGAAAGAATGGTCGGTGCAGAGGTTGATGCGGTCGATTTCAAGCCGGAAGAAGATGATCTGATGGACGATGATACGGCGATGGATGATGGCAATGCAGACATCGTTCCCACTCCTGCACCAAATTGAAATCCACCATAATGAGGGGCACTTCCCAACTCGTCGATGAAGGCCCTAACAAGACCAAAGGAAGGGGTTTCAGAAAAGAAAGTGGCATTGAACGCAATAGCTGCTTTGCAACTCGAGATTTTGAGTCTCTCGAATCGGATGATGGTCTTAGCCCTCAGATATGTATCCTTTCCTTTCATTTTTAGGGTTTTGGATTAGGGTTTGGATTTGTCCCTGGTGCAAGTTGTGTCCCTAAAGTCTTTGACTGTAAGGAGATGGTATCTTGGTGCATTGAGAGATATGTTTCAAGACAAAGAATTATTCAATTGTAGGACCAGTCTCCTATTCTGTGGAGATACAATTAACATCTTAGGGGGTGAGGACCAGAACTCCCAGTGGTCCAAGGCATATTCCTACTACTCACCCCCTTCCACCCAGAATGAAGTAATTTGGACCTCTGGAATTGCTCGTGCAGGTTGTGTCCCTGAATTCTTTGACTATAAGGAGGTGGTCTCTTAGTCCCCTTCCGCCCAGAACGAAGTAATTTGGACCTCTAGAATTGGTCATGTAGGTTGTGTCCCTGAAGTCTTTGACTGTAAGGATGTGGTCTCTTGGTGCGTCGAGAGATATATTTCAAGACAAAGAATTATTCCACTGTGTGACCACTCTCCTATTTCTTTATCACCTCGGGTCTTCCATAAGATGTTGATATTGTCGAAGCCAACATTGACCTTCAAAGAAGAATAATGCAAGGAGTTCCTAAAAAATCATGATAATCAATTTTGTATGCATGTTCAAGAGCTTGTCGATGCCTTCCGCATGTTGTCGCACTAGATGAAAAACACAAAATTGTATGCATGTCTTTTTTTTGTAACTCCTCTACCTGTATTTATGACAAGTATGTTCAATGCTTCGGTGCAAATAACTCATTCCAATGTCTATGGATAAATATATATTACCCACTATTTTTCTTATAGATTTACTATTAAAAAAATTCTTTGGAATCTTGGTTGGTGCTTCTTTGCTGGATTTAACACCTCTTCTCGTTTGCATGGTCTGATAGTCTCGTAATTCTTAAATATTGCATTGAGTCGAGTAATTTGATCAAATATTAAGCATTGAACAATTATATGGCAATGCATTGTGTCGATCACATGAGGCTTCTATGGAAACATAAATGAATTTCACACAGTTTCAAACCAACATTCAATTCCATTCATAATGTAAATAGAACATAGAGACACTAATTCACGATGCGGGAGTTGGGGGCCCGCCCATTTCTCTGACCTTCTCTGAATCCATCTTGACTCCTTATGTTGAGATGAAAAAACCCAAAAAGACCAAACTTTCTTGCAGGAACCTACTTTTCTTTAGGTTTGCATAAATTTGATGTTTTCTCAACACGTCCAATATAATTTTTAAATGTTGCAAGTGATCTTCTTTGTTGTTACTAAAAAATAGGATGTCATTGAAATAAACGACAACAAACTTACTAATATAAGGTCGAAGCACAATATTAATCAACCGCATGAAAGTACTAGGTGCATTAGACAGTCTTAATGGCATCACCATCCATTCATATAGTCCATACCTGGTCTTGAAGGCAGTTTTCCATTCATCCCCTTTGATCAAAATCTAGACCAGGGGTCAAAATTTAGCTCAAAAATCAAAGTTCTCGGAATTGCCTCAAAACAAACAAGTGCATAGCCCTCCTTGTCAGGAACCCAACGCAACTTGTTTGGGTTCAAACAGACATCGGATGAGAGAGATATCGCGATCTGTTTGAATCGACAAACAGGTAAAAAAATGAGTGTTGACTGTGCAGTCCATACAGTCCGTACGGATCCTGACGTGGCAAAGGTCGTACCCTGACGTGGCAGAGGTCGTACATCCAGGTGGAAGATGGTGACATGGCATTCACTCATTGGCAGATTTGGTCGAATCACGATGCGACACATGGCATTTATTGGGCAAATGGTGTGGTGTCACGTGGCCCAGTCATGGGCTGCCACGTGGCACCGTTGTAATTGGTTGGTTGTTTAAAATATAATGGATTATGTGGGGATCAAACCCCGAACCTCCTCTCTCGTCCAAGATTTAACAAAGTCCTCCCTGCCAACACACCACGCATTGTTACTTGTTATATAAACAAGTTTATTAATATTTGAATTTGTTTAATGTTTAATATGGCAGGGGGTCGGGCTGGGGCTTAGCCCCATCCCACGGTTGTATTGTAATACATATGACCGGTGGATTAATATTGTGCACGAATTCGGATTTTTAAACGGTTGACCCCCGGTCACATATCATTACCATATGATCGTCCACAACTTTGCGTGCGCGGGATTTTGGTTTGTTTGAAACAGTTTCAACACACGCCGCCACATGTCACGCCCATAATGTAGCCCTTTTTGTATTTGTGCGTGGTCACATGGACCCATGTGTCCACGAGTTTGGCGGTTAGGGGCTAGGCGCGCCCATAACTGTCCTACAGTTTGCACAATTATGCGGTTGCGCTCGGTGCTACGTTTTAGCACGCATTTTTTAGCGTGTTCTTGGGGGAATGCCAAGAGGTGCCTTTTGGCGAACCAGAGACAGCAAGTTTGAAGGAAGAGAATGGCAGGAGGCCTATCTTCTTCATTTTTTGGCCGAATGAGGTGCCGTAAAAGCCCAGCTAGGGGTTTTTGGATGTTCTGAATCCATTGGCAATATTTTCACATGCATTTGAAGACTTCTTTTGTAGGTTTTTAACCATTGAAGTTTCAGAGAGCTCTAGGGAGCTTGAATCCCTCATTATTTGAGGTCTTGCTCAGATGAGCCTATGTTTGTTTTATGTGATTGAATAATCATTTTTGGCTAATTAATATGCTCTGAACACATTGGGATAGGTTTCAGATCCATTTGAGGACTTTTACAGGTGTTTTTGCCACAAAGAAGCTCAGGGAATCTTAAGGCCACATGTAGAAGAGGTCATGCCCGGATGAGCCATGATCCGTTTTCAGAGTTCTATTAGTCATTTTTGGGGGTTTTATGTATTTTGAACCCAATGGTATAGTAATTATTTCCATTGGAGTTTAGCAGTAGCTTGTAAAAGAATCTTTGACAAATTAATCCCAGAGAGCCAAGTCCATTGATGGAGGCTCAAGGAGATGTAGCCCAGAGAGGGGTGAACTCCTTTATCATCTTGTTATTGTTGTGAGTTTGATGGTTTATTTTCTGCAAGTTGTGTTTTTTGTGTATTGATTTAAAGCACATATTTAACCATTTAAAAGAACATTTCCTCACACATGAACATTTAAAAGAAGATGCATAAACTTGGCACATAATTTATCTTGCATATTTTAACACATGGTGCAAGGTCCTGTAAAGTTTTATTTTCATGAAGTAGAGGGTGCTTGCATAGCATAACAAGTCAGCCCACTATTTTCAGATTACCCTTCATGAATCTGGATCTGGTGGTATCCACTTCACAAATCAATTTTACTAAAATTTAGCTTCGGCTAGCACATCCATCATGTCGTCCAAACGTGGTATAGGAAATTGGTATTCAATGGTAATTGTATTGATTTCTCTGCTATTTGTGCACATCCTCCATGTATTATCCTTTTTTGGAGTCAACAATGTCGGTACCGCACAGGGACTCATGCTTTCTCTTACCACACCTTTCTTTATAAGTTATGTCACTTGTCGGTTGAACTCTACATGTTGTGTAGGACTCATCCTATAGGTTGTCTGATTAGGTAAAGATGATCCTGGGATTAGATTAATGTCATGTTGAATATCCCTCTTTGGTAGAAGGCCATCAAATAGTTCATCATCGTATTCTTCTAGTAACTTGGCCACTTGAGCAAGAATTGGTATGTCTTCCGTGGCTCCTTTTTTCACTACTAATGCATAGAAAAATCAAGTTGCCTTCATTTCCTTAACAAGATTTCTTTCCGACAACATATTCTCAGCTTTCCCCTCATCCTTAAGGGGCAATAGGATGACTTTCAATCCATCCTTCCAAAAGGTGTAGGTATTATTTTCTCTGCCATGCATGACTTTTATGTCATATTGCCAAGGCCTCCCCAATAACNTTTCCGACAACATATTCTCAGCTTTCCCCTCATCCTTAAGGGGCAATAGGATGACTTTCAATCCATCCTTCCAAAAGGTGTAGGTATTATTTTCTCTGCCATGCATGACTTTTATGTCATATTGCCAAGGCCTCCCCAATAACATTTGATATGCATCCATCGAAATGACATCAAACCATAATTCATCTTTATAAGTATTACCAATGGAAAACTTGATCAAACATCGTTTATTAAAGGTGACTTCATTCCCTTTTTTGAACCATGCAATTGGTTAAGGATGGGGATATTTTTCACATCGTAATTTCAACCTATCTACCATCTCTTTGGAAACCATATTCTCATAACAACCACGATCAACGATAAATTTACATACCTTTCCCCTGAAAGTGCATCTAGTTCGAAAAATATTTGTTTGAATCCAAGAATCTTCATTGTTGCTACTCGGCCTTTGCTCTTTTTCTGGAATTACCATTGACCTTTGTATCATGATATTCTCCCTCATATCGGGTGGGACTTCAGATTCAACTCCTTCTTCTTCATTTTCATCTTGGACCAAGTTTAAACTGGGTTGTTACCCTTGCTTCGACTCTTGCATGTTATAATTTGGGTGTTCAAATGCTTGACAACCCTCTACACCACACCTAAAACACACATAAGCTCCTCTTTTTCCACCACTGTAACCTCTACCCCTCTGAAATCCTCTTCCTCGTGGTTGATTTAGGTTACCTTGTCAAGTATCTTTTGCTTTCTCAGTTCCTTGGGATGATTCTCCTATGCCAAAGTTAAAACCACCCCGTGAGGTAGATGATATACCCCTCCTTTCTCCTCTATTCCTTTGAGAAAATTGTTGGTTTTTTTTCCTCGGACTTTAAGGCTAATTGGTATGCCTCTTCCACGTTGTGAACCCTATGCATGCTCAATTCATATTGAATAGAAAATTTTAAACAATTCACATACCTTGCAGCCATTTTCTCATCAGTTTCCTAGTGATCCACATGAATGGACAACTGATAAAACTCGTTTATGAGTTCCTCCACTGTGGATAGGTTTTTCTTTAGGTTCAAAAATCTATGAAAAAGGGATTGGGCATAGTCTAGAGGAAAAACAATTTCTCACAAAAAAAAATTCCATCTTGCTCCAGGTCCTAATTTTTTATTTTCCTTTTTTTGCTATGTCTTTCTGCACATTATCCCACTAGATCATGGCATGACCCTTCAACTTGGTACATGCAAATTTCACCTTCTTTTCCTTTGTCATCAGCTTCCATTCAAAAATAATTTCCATGTCGTTCAACAAATCTATCAAATCCTCTGGTTTAAGACTCCCTACATATTCTGAAACTTCCATTTTGATCCCATCATTTCTCCCTTCATTGAAATAAAAAGGGACCCTAATTTTCAATCAACAATAGAAGAAAATAAAAGGGGGGTCGTTTGCCACAACAATTGGCGACACACGAGGAAGAAACAAGTATCTCTCGTTAAGATAATAGGACTAAATTTACTAAAGATTGAAAAGAAAGCTTTCAAAAATTTCTCACATACGACACCATTCATAAAGGTTCCACATAAGACAGAATCAAAGAAAAATAAGATTTTAAATATGAAAGTACTTGAATGCCTAATTCCAAAATAGTGAATCCAAATATGGGAAAATTTATTAACTTTAAATTACATCTCTACTTTTGGATAGCAAAAATAGCTAGGAGGCTTTAAGGATTAGTATGCATTTGCTATAAAATTTCCTCTTTTCCCGACATTGCTTCGCTGCCAGCATGGATGTTCAGTACCCTGGCGAAGCTGTCTCAGTACCATGTGTGAATTTACCCACTGCCAACGAGTCTTTTCAATACCCCGACAGGTTTACACACATTTCCCATGCGTATGTGCTTTCAACTCTTTTAAGCCACCCTTTTGATAAATATATTTGGAAAATTTCTTTTAGCAATTGAGTGAAGAGAGTGGGGTGGTACAAGAGGTTTTTACTTAAAGGATTGGATGCAAGACTAGTTAAGTTTGACCCCACTAGTTTCTTTTTATCTACCAAAGTAGAGGATTTTATATGTGGAGGGGATGGGAGTGATTCAAAGTAAAGAATGTTGGCAATTATTTCCTTATAAAGGTAAGCTTATGATACTTGAGTCATAACTCAATGTTCCCCATGGTTAATGCTTGGTGTACAAGAAAAAAGTGAAAACTTGATATAGGTGACCTTAAGGTAAATGAAATCCTATTAAAAGGATAGAGTAAAATATTTCCACATGTGGGACAACCAATGTTGGGTAGGAAATATTTCCCCATATCAAATCAAACAAACCAAAAACAGAAAACTTCAATCATTGCAAACAAAGAAAGAAAATGCAAAAATTTGAAAGAAAAGATAAATAAAAAGCCAGTTTTAAAAATAAACTCAAGCAAGACAAGTTATGAAAGTATCTCTCAACAAAAGAATGAATGTGAGGAAAGCATGTTTATCTGACTAAATTTGAGATCTTAATAGGTTAAAACTTGCAAAGTTGAAGATAATCAGGTTATTTATACAAACTAAAAATTCAAAATCTAGGCAACAATGATGATTAAAAAATAAAGTTAAATCAGATTTTCCTCGCCTTACAAATGACTTGTTTCAAAATTAAGCCTCCATGGAAAAATCTTAACAATGAGGTAATAAAGATGAGGCTTATAACGATATTAAATGAAAGTAAAGTATAGGTTCAAAGACTGCCTGATTTAGCTTATTTGCAACTTGATCAACATCATCATTGTTTGTTTAACTCAAAAGCAAGTAGAACAAGGAGAGTGAATTTCAAGCAAGCAGGGATGATAGACTTCCTTAAAATTCCTGAAGGCCTGTGAGAATAGAGCTTACATCAGCAAAAACTAAAACAAGATTGAAATTAAAAACACAAAGAAAAGAGTCAAGGATGAACATAAGCGTATGAGACTTACCATGAAGATGTAACTTCTTCCTATGATAAAAATTAAGCATAAAGAAGTTGTGGATTTAATGAAGTTCACATACACCTAAGATCATCGGTTTATTAAATCTGAACTTACAATAAAGTAAAACCTAAGCTAAATTAAACCTACTCCTACTCTAACTTTAGAAGAAAAATATGACTAAGTATAGTCAAATTTCCAGTGGAGCCATTCAAGTTCTTTAATACTTGTACATATATACATGTCAAACATTAGTCATAGTAAACAAAATAATATTACTAATCTAAGAGAAAAGTTAAATCTATTATGTACATTAATACCTAATAAAATAAAACATAAAATATTATTTACAAGAGAACTTTCCTTCAACCAATTCTCCAACCATAAATCTATTGGATCATAAAAATAATCATGGGGATCTGTTATGGATTGGTGAGATTTGGAAGAAGAGGAGGATAAAAGGATGAATTCAAATTATGTTTTTATAAGTTCTAAATCCTGTAAAGAGTTTTTAGTATCAAACAATAAACTATCATCATTTTTTTCACTAATGGATTGATTTGAAAGAATTTCCTTCACACAAGTGTCAGCCGAGATAATGCAATTGGAACTATTATAGGCATATTCTTGCGGAAGTGGATAGGATTCAGGATCATGAACATGGATGGAAAATTGATTATCAAAAGAATCAAAAATTGGGATGGACTTCTAGAGATTGAAATCATAAGAATGATTATAAGTTTGAAAATGAGAATTCATTGGAACATTCACTGAAATAGGGCGTTTTTCATCTTAAAATATAGATTGACTTGAAGGATTGAGAATGTGAGAACCTGACATAACCATCATTGAAGGGAGATGTATCTCAGCATTCTCAATACTCAAGTCATCATCGTAGATGACTTCATATTTTTCATTAGTACTCTCTTCCTTCAAAGATTATGAATTGGAAATGAAAACATGATCAGAGAAAGGTATGTCACAAGGTTGAGAAAAATGATCATTTGATGATTCATTATTTGGGTTTCTATTATTAAAATGTTTGTAAATTGTTTTATTGATGTTAGCTCCTCCATTTCAAAATATGTTATCAATATAAGGAGGAACCTCTAAATGATTATCAAGCAAATTACTACTAATAAACAGATCGAGGTATAATGAAAAGTAGTTATCCAAACAGATAAATATGAATGTTTCTCTGTTTGAAAGATGATCACTTAAAATAGAAGATGACATTTGATTTCCTAATACTACCTCTTGATTTTTTTCTTTGGTAATGAAATCAGATTTACTAGTGTTGAAAAAAAAATCAGGCTTATGGTATCTTTGATAAATTATGCATTCATGAGAACTAGAATTTAGTAGATCTGAAATTGATTCATGCTTATCCTTTTCATGAAAATTAACCAATTTATTTTGATCTAAAACAAATTCAAGGGAATCATCAATTTCATTGGATGAACTAACATCTTCATGAAGTTGTATGTTAACATTATCTGAATTATAATATGAAAGAGGTATAATCACATCATTAGTTTTTTCAAGACAACAGTCAACATTAGTAAAAGTATTTAGAAAAATGATTTTTCCAGATTCATTATGATTACTAGAAATATAAGGGAGAGAAGAAACATGTTTAAACCATCCTACTAACTCAATCTGTGAAGGCAAATCATTAGATTTAAACTGAAAATGAATCAATATAAAACGAATATGAAAATCATTAAAAGATTCACCTTCAAATGTGTGAAGAGTTTCAAGTTGATCACAAACCTTTTCATAATCGTAGTCTTGAAAAGTATGAAGAAAAATTATTGTGAACTCATCCCAGCCATGAATAGAAATAACTAGCAAGGATCTACACCAGTGTTTGGCATGGCCTGTGAAAGTTAGAGTAAATATCATGCACATAACACCCTCATCAATATCAAAAAAATTACAATTCAAAACAAATTGATGAACATGATTAAATGCACAAGAGTTAAACTCACCATTAAATTTTACCTGTGACAAGGGCTTAACTACCTTTGTTGGAGTGCTTGATGTGCGACCAGATATACAAATCCATATGGGAAGTTTAGAGGAAGCCATTAAAAATGAATAATAATGTTAAAACAAATAGCCCAAACAAGAGTCAAATTACTATGCACACTCATCGGTGGCCCTCCTTATAGCGCCAAAAATGTTGATGGCCAAAAATGACCATGTTCAAAATCATAGGGATATCACCCAGTCATGGTCCCAATTAGACCCTTATCCAATGAAATGGTGATTCCGACTGGTTCTAAGGGTCTTCAGTTACCCTTGTCCTAAGGCTAGCATAATCTAATGTTAATCTAATATGGACTACACACACACACACACACACACACACACACACACACACACACACACACACAACCTTTTATCCGCTAATGTATATTGTTACCTATTTTCATCAGTAGACATAAGGAAAGGGATTACTCTCTTGCAACATGCTTGCAAGAAAGCAAACTTAAGGCTGATAAAAGGGCTCAGCTATGCCACAATGGATTTTGCTCCTATGAAAGGATACTTTATGGACTTAAATGCAAATGAAGATTTAATCTATGATGCAAGTGAACAAAAGGGAAAACATATCTTAACCAGGAGAAGGATAGCCTTACTCCTAATCAAGAGCAATAATATCTAATAAGAAGAGGAAAGGACTGTAATTTTAACTGGGGTTAAGATGGACCTACAAATAATCAAAATAGTTCAAGGATTTATAGGTTTTTCAATCAAATACACAATGAAATAATTCTGATAAATAGTTATCAAAAACCTCATGTATATACCCAAATACAATCATGTAAAATGAATTCATTGTGAGATTTATATTGAACCAATGAAATAGTTCATTTTAATCCAATATAAAAGAATTCAAGACAAGTTTGAAAATGATCAATAAATAGTTATTAATCCCTTCAAACTAATCTCCATGAAATCATAATCAATCTTGGTTCAAATCCTATGCAGCCCTGCAAAGATAGCTTTAAACAAAGCATTCATCAACATAAAAAAAAATGAGATCATAAATAGTTCTCATATCAATTGTCAATACACTAATGAAACATAATTCAAACCAAAATGAAAAAACAATCATCAAAGAAATAAGTCTGCAAATCAAATACAACAGTGTAATGAAATGAAAACTTATTATTATTAGCTCCAAAATTTGTCATGCATTCCTATCCAATTTCAAATATGGAACCCCCATTCCACAAGAATAATCATGGTTTTATACAGTATTTTCCACCCAGGTCGAATACCTCTTGAGTCGATCAAAACTTGCTCAAGAATCAGCTATAGAATTTGGAACAAAATCAACTACAAAATGAAAAATGCTAATTATGAACAGAACCCGCCCAGAAAACACATAATGTCTCCCAAAAAGTTCCACCTCTTCACACATCCTTTTAGGATAAGGTAAATGGGCATGTTTATGAGGTGGGTTTTCAACCGTTTGACCAAATTCATCACTGATCACCCGAAAATATACCTGCAAAATTGCTCCCTGTGAGATGACATAACAAAAAATCTGGTTTGCTTCCTTGCTAATACGATTTCTCCCAAACGGTTGATTTTCAATGAGAATCCTTTTAGGATAAGGTAAGTGACCATACTTATGAAGTGGATTTTCAACCATTTCGCCAAATTCCTCTTGGTTTTCTCAGAATCTAAGTTTTAAGTTAGCCTCTTAAAATTGACCTGAAATCTAATCCGACGCACTCATATCATGATTTCTCCAAATATATTCACTTTCGGATAAAATCCTCTACAAGATAAGTAAAGTGGTCTATTTTGGAAGTGGGTATCAAATTGTTTTCTGAAATTCTTCATCGTTTGGCCAAGATTGAATCTACAATATTTCCTTCTGAAGATTGATGTGTTTCCAATCTGGGAAAAATGGTGTCACTCTGATCATGATTTATTCCAATATGTTCACTTTCTGAGGAAATACTTTGTAGGTTAAGTAAATCAACCCATTTTGGAAGTGTCTTTTCAATCATTTGAAGATATAACTCATCATTTGTTCAGGAAGAAGAATGGAAGATCACCTCCTAAAACTGATGTGAATTTTCAATTTGATCTTGCCCAAGCATTATGCCTTGTAGAGATGAAAAATGTCATTTGAAATATATATTTGGAAACTGAAGTTGAATTGTAGATCTGTCATGGGCACTTGTAACAAAAAGAAATTAAATTAATAACAAAAATCTATTAAAACATGAACTACAAGATCTCCAGATTTTAATTAACCAAAATTAATAAAATCTAATCTGATTAATATCACACCTTCTAGATAAAGCATAAATGTATAACTTAACTAGACATTATGTTTTAAAATTGAGGATATCATGCAAATTTGAGGAAATTAACTCCAAATTAATTAATAATCACTCAGTTTTCGATAAAATGATATAAAAATATTCCTCATAATCATATTTTAAATTTCATGCTTAAAATCATGAAATTTGAAATATTAAAAATAATTGAAATTAAAGTAAACACAAGGAATTAACATGAGGAGTATCCTCAGCATTAATTGATTCATGATGATGTCTGAATGTTCAGTGAAAACAAAACAATCCATTTCATAAGCCAACCAATCAAATAATACAAATTCAAAAGAAAATAAAGGGAGAATCGACATTAAAATAAAAAGGGACCCTAATTTTCAATCAACCATAGAAGAAAATAAAGGGGGGGTTGTTTGCCACAACAGGCCCTTAGAAATCCCTGCATCCAATTAATCAAACCAAAAGGCATCCTTTTAAAATCAAAGGTACCCCATTTAGTTCTAAACATTGTCTTAAGACTATCATCTTCAGCTACAAGAACCTGATTATATACTAAAAACCCATCAAGTAATGAAAACATTTCACATCCTAATACAAGATACAGAATATTATCCATAAGTTGTACGAGATAAGTGACATTTTTAGAGGCTTTTTTTAAATTTTGAAAGTCGACACATAAGCGAATTTCACCAATTTTGTTTCTAACTGGAACTAAATTTGTTTCCTATGTTGAATGTTGAACCTTAAAGATAATTTTAGAGTCGAGGAGCTTTTTCAACTCTTTGTGCACTTTGGGTTCTAAGGAAGGATGTATCTTGCGTAGTTTTTGTTGAAAAGGATTTACATCCTTTTTCATGGGAATTGCATGTTGGATAATTCATGTGTTGTAAGTTTTCCAGTCATCATATGTCCATGTGAACATGTCTTGATATTTTTGGCAAAGTTTTACATACGTTTTTTTTTCTTCTCCAGATCAATGTGTCGCGAGATTGATATTTTTTGGATTTTCATTCATTCCAGGACTAAACATCACATGTCCTAAATTTGAACTATGATTTTTGATATTGGATTATCTCTTGAACTTATCATATAAGTTAAACAATTTCTCTAAGGTAAACAAGCCTTTTGGAAGAGCATTGGTTGTTAAGTCATCCATTCTCTCTTCATTACGTTCTAATGCTTTATTATGTTCTTCGTCATCTATTGCAACATCTTTAGAAGTATCTTGATTGGTAATAAATTCTACAATTTTCTTATCACCATCTAAAACTCTCCAATTAGTGATACTATCTAGAAGTGAAGGTCGAATAAAGTAATTCAATAGAAAACCTACTTGCCTCAAAATCTTCTAACAAAACTAACCTAGACACAACAATAGCTAAAGAGTATATGGTTGTAATATTAGTCTAAGGAATGACAAAGATATTAAAGGCTTCAAAATCATCAATCGATATTAACACCTCTCATTGGTAGTTCTTTAGATATGGAGAATTATAATGTAGTGTGTTTTTTATTTGTCTTACAATGATTTCTGAATCTCCAAAAACTCTTGGTTTTTTACTTTTGATTCTATTGCCTTTTTAAGACCATGTACAAGTGCTTCATATTCTTTAGTATTATTCGTACAATCAAATTTCAATCTACAAGAGATGAAACTATGTTTTCCTACGAGATATATTACAAGACAACTAGCTCTTGCTCCTTCTTGATACTTGGAGCCATCAAAGAAAAGTTTCCAAATCTCAGTGACTACTACTAAATCAGTTTTATCTACACTATTTACATCAATTATATTCACATTATATTACATTATGTTTCTCAAAAAAATGTTTTCTTGCAATTTTGTTTTAGATTGTTGATTTTTCAGGAATAGGTGAAGTTTATTCAATGAAATTGCCAAAGAATGAATCAAGAGTGTAGTTTCCCAAGATTGGAAACTCGGAGGAAGATGGTTTGTTAGTGGCCTTCAGATCTATCATAGTGTGTTAAATATATCGCTCATGATCAATTCTAATTTTTTTGTTCCAATGAAGCCAGAGATGTGACCAATCAAAAGAAAAATAGCATTGGAGTTCTTGAGACCAAACCCTATTGAACAATAAACCATATGTTTCAGGAATGTCCACTATGCCAATATCAATGATTTGGTGAACCTTGGGATTTGAGGCTACACATATTAAAACATCCTTTAGTTCTCCTATGAATTTGACTTCTAACATGTCTAAATAAATTATGTGGGTTGAACACTTGGTTAGAATTGCATTCAATTTCCTACAAATTAAGTAGGGAATTACATTAGAGGAAGCTCCTAAATCCACCAAACAATTGTGCACATTTTGATTGAAAACATAAAAGGTTAATAAGAAAGGTGGAGTTTGATATTTAGAACTTTTTCCTGAAAGGGTGACATTTATTAATGCATTTTGCAAGTTATTAGTTGTTGTTTAAGTAGTATTCTCTGTAACAGTTACAGGTTGTACATCATTGTCTTTTAAAGCATTCAACGACAACTTCCTTTGTTGTGCAATTTTGCATATGTTGAGGATTGAGATATTTGATTTGATTTTTTTTAAATCCACGACTACACTATATTCCATGGAATCCTAATTACTAGTGCAAGGCTTGCTAGTATTTTGCGTATTAGAAGAAATTCAGATAGTAGGGGATACCATCCAACTTTTCTTGTTGTTTGAACTCTGAGAGTTAGGTGGAAATTTCTTCTAGATAGGTCCCTTGCTTCGTTGGTTGTAGTCACTTTGCACATGTAATTATTCTTCTACTTCCTCCTCTTCATCCAAGTTGAAACTAGGAAACATGTCCCAAAGAACCATAGTTGTTTCACTAAGTTGTTCTTCAACTTCTTCTTCTACTTCCCCTTCTATGTGATCACTAGATTCTTATGTTTGAATGCATTCATCTCGAAAATGGTTGGCCACAAAATTCATGGAATTTATACATTGTAGATAAGTTTTTTTTCTAAATGGTTCACTTGATAATAGTTACAAAAGTTTTCCATGGCTACCTCGTCCATGTTAATGTCTAGATTATAGGGTTTGGGGGTATAGGTATTGTAAGGAAAGGTCTATATGGATGATGTCTTGAAGTACCTCCCCCATAATTACTCTTTATATCTATGATCTTATTAGTTTAAATCGTAATCATTCTTTGTAAGTTATACATATCCATAGAATCATTTTTCCTTTCTTTTTGTGAGTACTTTTGGTTGCAGTCTAGGAAAGATAACATTCTTATGAGGTTGTACAATCTCTTTCTTAGAAAACACTAGGTGAATTTCCTTACATCCCATCATTTCAAATTCTACCTTCTTAGCCTCCTCAAAGTTTTGAGCCAAAGTATTACTTCCAACTCGTTTAACAAACATGGAAATAGGGGTTGGTAAGGCATTTGCATAAA
>SNQJ01S0124974.1:52843-66394 GCA_010110895.2 Picea sitchensis | reverse complement strand
AAACTTGGTCCATGGATGTAGGGGGTGCTATTCCATTTCTTTTGAGCACAAATACCCCTATCAAAAGTCCAAAGACCTAGTTTTTACAATTATTGCTCAAAAATAATCAATTAATTAAATAATTAAACCTCCAAACTTAAGGAAATTTAATTAAAAATTAATTAATTAAAAAAATTTAACTTAGACTCGACGGAATTCCGCGAAACTTTCTAAGATGTCTTGCAGGTCATTTACAATGATTCCCTATAATAGTTACCAAAACATAAGCCCACTAGAACGTCGTTCACCACTTTGGAGGACTTATTGCAAGTGTGAGGGAAAAACTCAAGGGAAATCAACCAGGCTAAAAGCCCAATTGGTATACTGAGGATAAAAAACCCTCGATGAAAGGAACTCTCTCAGTAAACCGATCCCAAGGTAACTGACCTAGACATGACTCATGCAGACCTATTACATTATTAACCCACGCCGAGGTGCAGAAATTCCAATTACAAAATAAGTGTTGGGGCCAAACACTGCCCTGTAGAACCAGAGTCTTCGACAAATTTGCATCTGATGATGCATCTCTTCATGGCACATGAGTTGACCACCTGTGTTGGAGAGGCGGTCAACACACATCATTTTGTACACAGGTATTTTTGGTCAACATGACCCTGGATAAAACCCCCCGAGGAAAACCAGTTTGGGATATATGTCTATATATGAGGAAATGAGATGATGGAATACAGCAAATACAAAATATAGATGAACCTGATACAACAGTAGCTTGATCCAAGATGGAATACAAGTCCAAAAGAACTAGGTGTGCCCCCCATAAATGCTCTCAAAACCACTGAATCTGCTCCAGATGCTAACTGTGAGCTCAGAATGGAAAACCCCTCCACAGGAATGAAGCTATGTTGTGTAGCCTCCCTCTGCAACTGATCCCACTGCAATCTAACGGGTGAAATTCCTCCCCACTACTGATGCGCCCTCCTCAACAAGTGCGCCCTCCACAGTAATGAACACTCCTCAGTAAATAAACCAAGCCATAAGTTGAATGCCTCCCTCCATGAAAGCATGCGCCCAAGCTCAAGCTACCTCATGCAACAAACCTCATGTCAAAGCTCCCTCTCTTCCTCTCCAAGTGAGCAAATGAAGTTCTGAGCTCTCCTTCACCCTTTGCACCCCTCTTGAACCTCCATAAGGATACCTAAGATATGGATGGCTGAGATCATCCCATCTCCCATCTAATCAAAGGTTGAGATCACTCAAAAATAATGTCACTCAATAACCCACTTTGGGTTAAATTCCCTAAGTTCACTTTATGTCCCTAATTCACCCACAAAGTGAATTAATAGTCATTTTAGGCATAAATGACTAAATTTCACTTTTGACTTAAAACTCCTAAGTCAAAGTGAAATTAGACACAAAGTACAAGGCACAAAGTGTATAGTACATCCCACATGTGTATAGGAGAGCAGAAACACATGGGGAACACCTCCCAAGGTACAAAACTCAACATGCTTAATGGATCACTCTCGTGACATGTGGATGCTTAATACATGTGTCATATTTTTCTTGGAGCATCCTAGTGACTATGCATCATAGTGTTATTGGTTTGTCACTGGGAGAGGATGCTCTACATGGTCCCCTTTCTTGAATGTGTGGTGGGGATATACTTGATGCTTGATGGAGTTAACACCTATCTTATGTTTTGTTTTCGTATGGTGTTGATGTGGTGTGGTGATACACTTTTCCTTGGTGGGATTTCCATAGGTGATATATCTTTATAACATTGCTAGACATCACCTAGGGGGATATGTATTTGATGATGTAAGTACCCTTGTTGATGTGTATTATTTCCTAAGTTTGAGTTAGAGGGGGGTACCACATGAACTTTCATGGTGATCTAGCCTTTCCCTAAGGTTTGAAGATGTAATATTGATGTAATAGTCCCTTGGTGTTGGTACGCCCTAGGTTCAAGCCTAGGTTGAGCCTTATATTATTTTGATCGGGGCTTATCTTTTTACTATGTTGGGGTTTTGCTAGAAAGAACAACTTTTATTACATGGTACAACACTTGGACGCAGTGCACCCCTTCATTGGCACACATGTTGAGGCAGATAATCATATTTTATATTATTTTGCTTGAGTGGAGGGGCAATCCCCATGGTCTTGGATTTTGTTGGGCTGCACGTGGATCTATGGGATGGTGGAGATTATTATATGATTTTTTGGAGGTTGGCACACTTCTCTAGGGCACATCTATGTGGAGTTAGTTGTTATCTTTGACACATGGTCAAAACCCTAGGCGTTTTACATGATGAAGGTTACCTTGTGTCAACACATGTTATTTTAAGGTAGTGATTGCAAATTTATGGAGGGCATGCCACTTAGAAGTCACTATTTTATTATGTGATGGGATTTTACTTGGTCAAAACCTTAATTCATCCACTTTGAGGATTGTTATTTGCTATTTTGAGGATTTGACATGGTCAAACATCTTCAAGATGGGGAGGTTACACATTGAAGAAAGAGCCCAAGCGAAGAAGAGTTGAAGCGCTACACTTGATGGAAATATTGCACACTTACCCATGCATTAGTTGGAGTGACCCACCTTGGGATTCACTCGTGTGGAGGGTTTGCACACTTGTGCATGCACCTTGTGGACCACACTTGCTATTTTGAGGAGATGGTTGAGGAGTGCTCTCCTGGGGGGAGTATTTTATTATTTTCTTCATGCATGCATCTTACTTGGTCTATTGTATTGAACAATGCACCATTGAGGCATTATTTTATCATTTGATGGAGCACTCGACATGGTCAACCACTCATTGAAATAAGGCACCCCACTCTTCTTGTGCTATTTTGGGAGGATGTTGCCTAACTTCTACATATTTTATAATCCTTTGACTTGTCATGGAGTTAGTTAGGAAAATATTGTATTTTATTGTAAGAGAGATGAAGCTACCTTTATATAAAGGAGATTTCTCTCCATTCATAGGAGATGGGTGATTTGGAATGTAGAGAGATTGAGAAGTGACAGAAAAATAGGAGCTTGGAGTTGAAGGTTGATGTTGGACTCCATTGTATATCAAGCTTGAAGGCTTAATGAATAAGTTAGGTGTTGCTCTATTTTTTTGTATGGTCTTGTTATGCTCTTCAATTTTATTGTTAATGTGTTGTAGAAACCTCTTGTTACCATTCTAATGTAAAGGCCTAATTGTCAATTTTCACATGCAACTCTATGTGACTAATTTTCAGATCTGAAAATTGTTTCCTATTGAGCAAACAATAACACCCTATTTGTTATCACTGAACAATTTTACATTGAAAACTATGACTGAAATTATATGCAGCGGAAACACAAAAGATCAGAGATGAATCATGAACACCACTGAGACACAAATTTCTGTTCTGTAAACTTTATCAAATTCAGAAAATCTGAGGGCAAAACCAACCCTCCTGGTCAACACACTTTGACCAAATTTGGGGACAAGCTTGTCCACCTCAAAACAGAAAAATCAGCAAAATACCCGAAAATCACCTATAACTGACAACTCTGTTGTTGCCCCTGTACCTTTGCTGACGTCGGTCGTAATGCTACTGACATCAGCAGTACGGACTGTTGTACCTGCCCAAGACACTCGCACGTGTGGCCTGATGTACCTCACACGTGCAGCTGAATATCCCTCACACGAGCGGATGTTTCTCCTCACATGTAGATGTACGGCTACCTCACACGTGCGGCCTGTACCTTCCTCACACATGCGTTTCTTCTCCTCTCCTCCTTCACACGTGTGCCTCTCTTGGTTGGGAAAGATGTCTTCCTTGGCTTGAGACAAAAACAGAAAATCACCTCCAAACCCTAGGCCAGATTTGCCACAATTAAAGAATTTCCCTTGCTGAAATTTCCAAGCTCCTAGCACAAGTGCACTCTCATTCATGCTAACTCCATTCTGCACAATGTCACAAAATGATGAAATGTCACAATGACTTCTCTCCTTTATATACAAGTCTAATGAATGAGTTTAGGAGCCCTTCCTAAACTCAACAATTAATTAGAATATTTTATTCTCCTTTTGTGGGTGTGGAACCCCATCACAAGCCCACAAAGCCCATCAACTTGCCCATGAGGGCTTGGCCTCATTCCGAGGCTGATTTCATTGAAACGAAAGGCTAATCTAGAGCCAACGAAGATTCCCACATGACTGACACCTTGGCCTCTTATGGGAATACCTCTCAAAGCTACAAAAAATCAACATTAATAACGAAACACCATTCATTTAGAAGTAAAGAAATGTGAGGAGGCTCTCCCTCTTGTTTTTCTTGTCGTTTTATTTATGCAATTCCATCTTCTATCATATTAGTTGTTGATTGGAAGCATAATTCAGCCATAAAATAACACCTTCATATTTGTTTGATTAGTGGCAAATTCAGTCCTCCAAGGTTATGTTTCCATACCCATTTTTTTAGCAAACATTTAAGGTGAAATATATCCAATCAAGTCCCTTGAGGTTAGCAGCAGCTAGTGTGGCTGGCAATTGAGACACCCTCCATCCAAATATTCCAGGGAAGAAAAGAGGATCTCGCGAGGTTTTCCTTGAAAAAAAAAAGAAGTATTGTACTTAATTATCAAGAGGGAGAGATTTTACCCAAAGAAAGAGAAAATCTCAAAAATGGCTATCAATAGTTTTATTCGCAAGACAAAAAGTTTGATAAGAAGTTTACAAGCTTTCGAGATGAAACAAACCCTTGGAAAAGATAATAGTTTAGCTAACATGATAGCTTAACATTGGAACTAAATTCCGACTAAACTATCCTAGGTAAAGAACAATGGAGTAGAAACTCGAGATAAACAAGAAGGTCAACTTGTCCTCTACTTCAAAACAACAACAGAGGGCTTCCCCATTGAGGTAGAGAGAAACACAACAGACTAATTCTTCTTCCATGTCTTCTAGATAACCTTTCATCGCAATCATTTTCTCTTCAACCTCAAATGCTAGGAGTGATACTTTTACAGAGGAGGATGATCGTGAAGAGAAACGAAGTCCTATGAGGCTGCCAAAAGCAGATTTTTGGCTCTAAGTTTAGACTTCGTAACTGTCCTTTGTTCTTGTTTTAGGACAGCAAACAGTCAAGTACTTTCTGCTCACAGTTTTGATGGTTAAGTGTCCTTTTGAGGTGCCCAGGCAAGTGTTTTATTATCCCAATGTTAGCACATGCAATATATTCAAAACAAATAACACTACCTCTAGATCTTTAAAACTCTAAATGTTGATTTTACACTTCTAAGCATGCATGAAATTGACACATATGTTTTTGGTCAACATGACCCTGGAAAAAGCCCCCATGGGGAAAACCAGTTTGGAGTAGATGTATATAGAAGGCCTCAAAGCAAAATGTACAACACAGAAAACATAAACAAGTGAACCTGTTACAATAGCAACCCTTCTCGGAAGCCTTGGAGTCCCTTGAAGATGTCGCTGCTAGCCTCTTGAAGCAAGGCACCCTTTTCCTTGGTGCGCCCTTCTTCCTTTGCTAGCCTTTGATCCTCTTCCCTTTGCCTTTGCTTTGACCTTGCCTTTGTTTGATCCTTTAAACCCTTGCTTGCCTTTGCCTTGCCCTTGTAGAAGCTCCCTCCTCTCAATATTGCCTCACTCCAAATATGTGGTGCGCACTTAGCTCAAGTGCGCCCCTACTCCAGAAAAAAACTCACAATTGGATAGCACCCTCCCTTGCCATGCGCCTTCCATCTCCCATAGAATGCGCCTCTCCTCAACAAGAAAGGAACCTCCTCAAGGAGCGCCTCTCCTCTAGATGATGCGCCTCTTCTCCCAAGAATGAACCCTCCTCAAGCACTTGCGCCCCTCTCTAGAAGTATTGCCCTCCATCAAAGTGTAGCCCAACCTCCATGGTAGACATGGTAGACTAGTGCCAAGCTCAAGCTCCTCCCAAACCCTTGACCTCATGTACCTTCTCCTCCTCAAGATATGCGCCCAAGAGCTCTCCTCCTTCTCCTCTCCTCTCAAGTGAAGAATGAATCTCATATTTTCCCTATTACCTCCTTTAGCCTCTCTTTGTCCAAACCCTAAAATATCAATGGCCTAGATCCAATCTAGCCAAGTCTAATCAATGGGTGAGATCTAATACAAAAATCTCACTTAGGAAACACACTTTCCTTAGTTTGCTTTATGTCCTTTAACTCACCCACAAAGTGAATTAAATGTCACTTTAATGACTTAAGTGACATATTTCACTTTTGACTTAAATCTCCTAAGTCAAAGTGAAATTAGAATAATAAAGTAAAGTAATGAGGGTAATAGTTGTTGATTTTTCAATAAGCTAGGCTTAAGCATGAAGTTCATTCCATTTTTAGCATTTTACTTAAACCATAAACAATTTGTTGCAGCAACCAAGATCACAAGAAAAAACACCATGCACGAGTACACAAGAAGTATCCTGGGAAACCCTTCTTAACAAGGGAAGAAAACACAACCAATCATTTGTTATATTCTTCAAGAGAAAGACCTGCACCACCATAAAACCTAGCACACAAAAGGGTGCTTCACAAACCCTAGAAGACTAGCGCCCAAGAGACACTTTTCCCAAGAACAAGTGTTTGCTGAAATTTCCAAACTCACACTTGTGTTGTATTTCCTCAATGGGGAATTTACCTTTATTTATATTAGACTGAACCTGTCAACAGTAGTGTCTATTGGCACAACAGGGCCGACCTCAATAACTTAGAATATAATTAATAATTACCATATTAATTATCTTTTACATTAATTATCTTTCACTTTATGGTGGGGCCGACCTGTACCCTTTACATCACAAATAGGGTTACAGATAAGTCTAACTCTTGTACAATATAGCAAGGGATCTCATACACCCACTAGTGCTCAGCCACTAGGGGCACATCCATCTGTGCTCAGCCACAGGGATGTCCACATCTCTATCTCACTGCGTCTCACAGGAGAACCACACTCACTAGTGCTCAGCCACTAGGATCGCGTTCACCTGTGCTCAGCCACAGGCACGTTCAACTCAGCAGATCTCTTTCTCAGTGCGTCTCACAGGAGAACCATCTGGAGTATCACATTATCTCAACTCTCTGCACAGAGGAGGCCAATACATCGTTTCATCTTGTCTCGGAGAGAAAGATACACCCAACTGATGGGCTTCCCCACACACAGAGGCACACAACATTCCATCTTCGTCTCAGAGAGGAACCACACACCCAGCTCATGGGCTTCCCTACACAGGGGCACACAAAATTCCATCTCCGTCTCAGAGGGGAACCACACACCCAGCTCATGGGCTTCACCACCTCACACAGGGGAACAACATTCCATCTCTGTCTCAGAGAGGAACCACACACTCATCTCATGGGCACACCCAACTCATGGGCTTCCTCACCCCACACAGGGGTACACACAGCATTCCTTCTCCGTGTCAGAGAGGAACAGCACACCCATCTCATTGGCACACCCAACTCATGGGCTCTCTCTCAAGTCGACTCACTCAGTCTGTGTCCTGGAGGATGTCTCACGCAACTGTAATCATCAACACTCCCTCTCAGCTAGGGAGGCATTCTCCACCAGGGCAAGCCTCTCACGGAAGTACTCGAACTTTGTCTTGGCCGTAATCATCAACACTCCCTCTCAGCTAGGGAGGTAGTCTTCACTAGGCCATGTATCTCACGGAAGTACTCGAACTTCGTTTTGGTAAGATATCTACAATCTGCTCATGTGTAGGAAGGTACTGCACGTGTACTGCTTTCCTCTGCATCATGTCTTTGATATAATGATATTTTATCTCAACGTGTTTCGATGAAACACAGGGTTCTCAGAGAGCTTCACATAGTTCTGGTTATAATAATAGGATGCATCTCATGATCAAATCAATCTCTCAGAAGCTTGCGAAGCCACACTGCTTCGCGAACTGCCACACTCAATGCTATATACTCCGCTTTCGTGGTACTCAAGGCCACAGGGATTTGTTTCCTGTTGCACCAGGAAACCATGGCAAACCCCAAGGTAAAACAACAACCGTATGTGCTCTTCTGGTCCACTGTACTCTCTACCCAATCTGTATCAGCATATTCCTGCAAAACCAAGTCTACACTGGAGGCATATCTCAGGCCATATCCAACTGTGCCTCGTGTATACATGCTTTACTGTTGTCCAGTGAGTATGTCTTGGCTGACTCATGAATTGACTAAATACATTCAGTGCATAGCATAAATCGGTTCTAGTGTTCAACCAAATACATCAGTGATCCAATCATCTGTGAATCAATCTCGTTTGAATCATCATCATTCATTTTCTTCAATTCCATCACCATCGGTGTATGGATTTGTATTCTGTTATACTGAACTTCTTTAATATCCACTGTGTATTTTCCTTGACTCAAGAAAAGTCTCACTAGTCCTCTATCATACTTCTTGTCCCAAGAAGTAGTGCATCATTCCCAGATCCTTCATCTCAAAATCGGAAGTCAAAGCTTACTTGTATCCAAGAATAAGGCTTTCTGAATAAATCACCAAGATCAGGCTCTCATCACTAACAATGTAATAATATAGGTTTGGATTTAGCAACACTCTTGCTGAAACCCAAACTCATCAAGAATCCATCCATCTTCTCGTACCAAGCATGAGGTGTCTGCATTAATTCATACCGGGCTTTCTTATACCTGTACACGTGAGATTTCTCATCGTATATCCCGAGTCCTTCTGGTTGCTTGATGTAAACTTCTTCCTCTATCTCACCATTGAGAAAGGTTGTATTTATATTCATCTGATGTAGTTTCCAACTCATAGATGACGGATGGAAGTGTATTGGACTATTGGATCAAATGTCTTATCATAGACAACTCCCTTTGTTTGTGGGAATCTTCTGGCTACAAATATTGCTTTATATTTCTCTTCCATCAACTGCATATTCCTTTGCCCCTTGTAGAGTTTGTCGAGCTTAGACAGGGCTTTTATGGTCTACTACAATGTTTCTGGGAATATCAACTGGAGCAACTGGATCAATAACTATCTCCCTCTAAACTGCTGAGAGGGAGAAGGTAATGTCTCTTCCTTCTTCTCAATTTGTTTGACTCCCTCTGATTCAAGTAACTCCCTATGAAGTTTTGAAGTATAGATATCTTCTTTTACTTGTTTGCTAGATATTTTATGTCTTCTCAGGTGCTCTATTGACTCTTCAGCATAATAATCAATCAATAAGGTTTGGACTCTCGTACCAGGGATAATGGTCCAAGTCATGAGGGTTCCCACACTAGAGATAATACCCTTCACTTATTAAGAATGCAATCAAGTATAGGTTTAATGATTAAATCAAACAATTTACCTGAGTCTGCAGTCATGCTCAATTTTATATTTGGTTTAGAGGAAGTAATCCCCATCTCTCTTATCTTCATCCTTTTGAGGTGGGTCTGGTTCAATGTCAGTTGCGGAAGCATATTGTCTTCCTTTCTTCCTGGTTGGACAATTTCTTGCATAGTGTCCATATTTGTCACATCTGAAGCACTGGATCTCTGAAACATCTCCTATGATTATGACCTGAAGTTGATGGAGTCTTCTCATCTCTGAATGTTTGTCTGAAAATTTTTTTGAATCTTCCTCCTTTCTTTGTATGAAGTGCAAGAGCATGGTTGTCATCAAGGGAGTCTTCCACTCCTCTATTTCTAAGTCTAAGTTCTTCTTGAGTATAGTCTTTCCACCGACGATCAAAGGTGGGTAATTTTTCCCTTCCACTGATGCTTTGAAGAAGAGGTTCCCAGTGTTTTGGAAGATTGTTGAGAGTGGACAAGACAAGTTCTCTGTCAAATATGTTTTCTCCAATGACACCTAGTTGATCTTTGATCTCTGATATCTTCATAAAGAAGGTAGCAACTATATCACCTTTTGTCATCTTGGTACTTTGAAGCTGGCCCTTTAAGGTAAGGGCTCTGAGGGTGTTGTCCCTCTCAAACATATCCTTCAATGCTTCATACATTTCATAAGTTGTCTTCAGGTTGGCAATACGAGGTAGGAGGAGATCTCTTACTGAGTAGATGATTATTTTCCTTGCCTTGACATCTTCTTCTCTTCTTATTTCCTTCTCTTCATCGATAGTTGTCTCTAGTAAAGTCTTTTGTATCACACTCAAAGGGTCATCTTCTTCAAGGGTGATCTGAAGCCTTGACTTCCAGGAGCTGAAATTGCTTGATCCATCAAACCTATCTTACACTAAGATTTTGTTCTTCATATTTTCAGATTTCTTCACAAACTCTCGCCAACTGGACTTAGAAAACCTAATGGCTAGGTTAGATTAGCAACCTTAGGTTTTGTTGGGCTTATGACTGCCAACAATAAACTTTGAGAGTTTCACAGGAATACTGTTGAGCTGAAACATTCCTTCAATGAGCTGTAGGAACCCTAAAATCAAAATTCTGCAGAAAATTGTGGAACCCTAGAAACCCTAGGGCCAAAAATCCAAAATCCTCGGAATTTCACTTTGAGAGTCTTTGGAGGTGCGTTGAGGGAGGTCATACACCCTTATCCAAATTTCAGCCCCAACGTCCAAGTGTAAAGTGTTGAAAATGCCAAACAAGAGAGGTCCATACAGATTTTGCAGAAACCCTAGAGGGCCATACGGAATTGAAGAAAAGAGAGGATGGTTGCTTTAAAGCTTGTGCAATGGGTTCTTCAAGACCTAAGCTCTGATACCATCTTGATTTTTCAATAAGCTAAGCTTAAGCATGAAGTTCATTCCATTTTTAGCATTTTACTTAAACCATAAACAATTTGTTGCAGCAACCAAGATCACAAAAAGAAACACCATGCACAAGTACACAAGAAGTATCCTGGGAAACCCYTCTCAACAAGGGAAGAAAACCCAGCCAATCCTTTGCTATATTCTTCAAGATAAAGACCTCCAGCACCATAAAACCTAGCGCACAAAACGGTGCTTCACAAACCCTAGAAGACTAGCGTCCAAGAAAGGTGCACACTTTTCCCAAGAACAAGTGTTTGCTGAAATTTCCAAACTCACACTTGTGTTGTGTTTCCTCAATGGGGAATTTACCTTTATTTATATTAGACTGAACCTGTCAACAGTAGTGTCTATTGGCACAACAGGGCCGACCTCAATAACTTAGAATATAATTAATAATTACCATATTAATTATCTTTTACATTAATTAACTTTCACTTTATGGTGGGGCCAACCTGTACCCTTTACATCACAAATAGGGTTAAAGGTAAGTCTGACTCTTGTACAATATAGCAAGTGATCTCATACACCCACTAGTGCTCAGCCACTAGGGGCACATCCATCTGTGTTCAGCCACAGGGATGTCCACATCTCTATCTCACTGCGTCTCACAGGAGAACCACACCCACTAGTGCTCAGCCATTAGGATAACGTTCACCTGTACTCAGTCACAGGCACGTCCAACTCAAGAGATCTCTTTCTCACTACATCTCACAGAAGAACCATCTGGAGTATCACATCATCTCAACTCTCTGCACAGAGGAGGCCAATACATTGTTTCATCTTGTCTCAGAGAGAACGATACACCCAACTCATGGGCTTCCCCACACACAGGGGCACACAAAATTCCATCTTCGTCTTAGAGAGGACCCACACACCCAGCTCATGGTTCCCTACACAGGGGCACACAACATTCCATCTCCGTCTCAAAGAGGAATCACACACCCAGCTCATGGGCTTCACCACCTCACACAGGGGCACAACGTTCCATCTCTGTCTCGGAGAGGAACCACACACCCATCTCATGGGCACACCCAACTCATGGGCTTCCTCACCCCACACAGGGGTACACACAACGTTCCTTCTCTGTCTCAGAGGAACAGCACACCCATCTCATGGGCACACCCAACTCATGGGCTCTCTCTCAGGCCGACTCACTCAATCTGTGTCCTGGAGGATGTCTCACACAGTTATAATCATCAACAATAGTCTCCCCCTTTGTGTTTAGAGACTCAAAAACACAAGGGGACCACTTTCCAAGGTACCCAAATCTCAACACCCCCTCTTACAGAGGAAAGTGCCCTTCACCACCAATCTCATCCCTCCAGTGGACATGGTTGCCTACTAGCAAATACTTGGTGAGTATGGTTGTATAATATACCATGATCATCAAAAATGGTCTCTGTCACATATCTGCTCAACCTGCATGATCTATAGATGGAAGTGCATCTCCACCTATCCAAGATCACCTAGATCTTGGTATCAAACCAAAGATCTCAACCTTGGTCTCCCACCAAGGATTTCTACCTCCTGGCATCTCGCCAACAGTCACTACTCTTGGCATCTCACCAAGAGTCACTCTCTTGGCATCTCACCAAGAGTCTCCCCCTCTTGGTATCTCACCAAGAGTATATGGATCTCGACATCTCATCAAGATCCTCAACTTGGCCTCTCACCAAGTGACTTCCACCTGAAGTGGAYCMATAACACGATCTGCTCATCTCCATAGCCAAGTGAGGCTCAAGCCCCTGTGGTGCCCTGATGCTCCTCCTCATCAATCTCTGATGCTTTGAAGCCCCTGCACCCACCCTCTGTCTCGGCAACTCTAAAATTGAAGTTGTCTCGGGTGGACCAGTCACCCCTGAAGATGGTGTCCACGAAAACCGAGTCTGAGCTCCCTCTGAATCACTACTATGAGTCAATAGGTCCTCCTCAACTCTGTCTCCCCACCTGACGCTGGATGGTGTAACAGCTGACAAGGAACTGACGAATGCACACTCCCTCTCATACTAAGCAACGAACTCAATCTCCTTTGATGTCACTGCAGTGTCATCCTGTTGCTTCTTCTTCTTCTTCTTGGGACATTGTCCCTGCATAGTGACCCATCTCTCCACAAGCAAAGCATCTCACTGTGCTCATGTCTCTGTCCTACCCACGGCCACTCTGTTGTGGTTTGGTCCCTCCCTTGGGACCCTGTCTAGCACCTTTGTCGGTCTTCTTCTTGCCCTTAGTCCACAGAGCAAGCTCCTCATCACCTTGGGTAATCCGATGTTGTCATGAGGACTCTCAGGTGATTCTCGTCCCCTCCTGAATGAAATCATCCCAAAGTCTCTCCCAAGTAGGCATAACCTCTTGGGCAACAATGCCTCGAACAAATGGACCCCGTGGTTTGGTAAAGTTGTTTAAGGTTGTCCTCACCATGAAGCCTGGGTCCACTATCTCTCCGACGGCTGCAAGCTCATCTCTGATCTTAGTGAATCTGCCAAGGAATGATGTAACCGACTCGGAATCGAGCATCTTAATGCTCCTGAGCCTATCCTGCAGAACCATCTTCTAGTTCTATTTTGAACTCTGGTAAAGCTTGCATAAAGAATCCCATATCTCAAATGCATAGTCTTTACCAGTCAAATGTGGAATGACGTGGTCTCTCACCCAGTCACAAATAGTCCTTTTCGCCTTGTTGTTCCTGTTATCCCCGATATCTAGGGATAACTAGGAGATCATGTCTCGAGGCCCACATGGTCCTAGACATGGAGTACGAGAGCAGGAGCGACTTGAGCATGGTCCTGGAGGACCCATCTTA
>SNQJ01S0124974.1:26530-37071 GCA_010110895.2 Picea sitchensis | reverse complement strand
TTTAAATTTCTTGCATATTGCTTATAAATTTGCTGAATCAAAACCCTAGGTGACAAGCACACAAGTAGGTCCTTGTCTCATGTCCCCTGATAGAGAAACCTTCAGCCATTGAAAGAGAGGAAGAGAGCCTAGTCGTAGCTACAGTCCTTGTTTCTATTTCCCCTGTGCTAGTTGTACCTTTTAAAACCCAAGAGGAGGAAGACGTCCCAGGCCTAGGTTATCTACACTTAGGGTGGTTTTTCCTTTAGGATTTGATGAAAGAGCCTTGTTGTAGCAACACTCTCCCTCATTAAGCCCTCTTGTCTTGATTTTGTGCTTCATCTGAGCTAGTCGTTTGCCGAGAAGGAGGAGAGAGCACGAGGCCTTGCTTTTGCAACACCGAAGTGAGCCTCTCTCCCCTAGGGTTCTGTCTTTGAGGCCCTGCCTTAGCAGCACCTTGAAACTTTTTCCTCTAGTCCCTTGAAGTCTCGTCTCCTTCAACCTATGCGTCTTTCACTTATTGACTCCATTCTACCCTAAGGCACTGATCCCAAGACCTCTAGCGTTGAAGTAGAATTGGATCTAAACACTCTCAAACCTTTTGAAAATGAAACCCTAACTACACTAACCCTTGCCTAGATTAACCTACTAACCCTAAGTTGTTGACGTCATCATTGAATATTTCATCTTTATTGCAGCAATGTTTTGTCTTTTGAGTAATTGAATGGTTGTTGAAGGCATTAATTGAGTTAAGAAGTGATTTGTTATACTGAATGTTGTGTCATTCTAGTATTTATTGGTGAAGTGACATTACTGCTACTGCTATTTTGTAAACATTGACTTCGTCAACATTTACTTTTAAATTGCTCATAGAGAATATCAGATAGTCTTTAATATATATGAAGTACTAACCAGGATTGCACGTATCAGTTTCCTTGTTGTATTGTCTCAAGCATGTGCTTTTCTTTTCTTTGGTTATACTTTATTATTGGTTGTTTAGCCGGGACTATCTGATTGGCGGTGATCTGTGAAAGGGGGAACTTGTCCTTGTCCTATTATCCTTAGTCCTTTCTAAACCCCAGGTCACCGGGAACGTCTCCCCTGGGCCTAGCCTCCCTAAAGAGAAAGGACCTACCCATCGAGGTGACATTGGGTGGGATAGGTCCTTGTTATGCCAGTTTAGCCTTCTACCTTATAGCCTTTTCTCCTAGCTACAAACTGTACGATAACAGGACCTAATGCATATCCATAAGACTCTGGGTTAATGACTAGCATGGTAATATACATTAGACACTAGACTCAGACAAAACACACCAAGGCCTAGCCATTAGGACATACTCCAGCTTTGGAGGAAGTGAGTGAAAAAACTTAGAAAATTTATAAGTCACTGAAAAGCAAGGTATAGTTAACCAAGTGAAAAAAAAACACTCTAGAGCATGCACTAACGACAAAGTCTTAGGGAGATGAGTCTTTTACATGCAAGAGACCTCATGCTAGCTCATTTATTACAATTCCCCCCAGGGGGTATGGAACATGCATATATAAGAAGAAGAAGAAGAAGAAAAATTAAGGGGCCATCATGCCCAGCTGGACTTCTGGACTCTAAATTTGAACAAGTGCCTTGTTCAATCTTTGTGGATCATCGTCAGTCCTTCCTGGTGCAACTAGGGAGGTAACACCACCAAAGAAGGTTTCTAGGAGTTTCCTTATGATAAAATAATGAGGGAAAAGTGGATCTAGATCCCTCCAATTATATTTTATTTTAATCTTATTAGAAAAGAAATGCTATATAGAAGGAGAAGCACCTCTCATTTGCAAGGCAAAAGTTCAAGAGGAGAACCCCATTAAGGTCAAGGATATTGTCATTTTGCAGGTTAAAGGGAGGAAAGGCATTTTGGTGAAGTTATGCTGTTATTTCTTCTTCTTTGTTGTAGATCACATTAATGTTTGGGGCTGCCACATTAAATCTGCTGGTATATCTCTCTTTTCAGGGCTGTTTACTCATTTTTGTGGGCTGTTCTGTGCTAGGAGAAGGGGTTTTATAAGAGGCATTTCAGCCCTCTTTATCTCTTGATGTAACCAGTTTTTTAATGAAGAAAAGGCTGCATGTCATTCTATTTGCTGAATACTGTTTGGTTTTATCTTTTGCATTGATGGTTACACAATATACTAGTTGATGTTTAATTGGAGATGAAATGGAATCTTTATTAACTTTTCATTCAGCTTTATGTATCAACATGGTTGATTTGATCAATAAGGTTTATCCACTACATAGCTTTGCTGATTTCTTTGTTACACTTCAAGCTTCTTCATCAAGTTATGTTCTTCACTCCATTTTCCCAAAGAACAAGGCACTAGATCTTACTTGGATTCTCACTTTATTACCTAAAATCCAAAAGATAACTCTATTCAATAAATCTGATTTTTATATCAGATTCACCAAGAGAGATTTGTAGTCTTATTAGGGATTCCCCCTTGTGTCAAAGTAAAGCCAGCCTAAAGAGAGGAGGATCACCGAAGTGACAATGGGTGACGTCCTCAAGTTGCCCTAGGGTTTGTACCTGATGATTGAATTTATTCTTTTGAGGTGCAGATTTTGGAGGTAACAAACCATACATGTGACCTTATGCAGATCATAAGATGGACATCAATATAGATAATTTAATCATAGTGAGATTGACTTATGGGTGTAAAACTCCGAGCTTCTTTGGGACAGGTAACTTCAAGCAATGTTTCATTTTATTCTCATATCTCCAATTTTACTTTTGTTAAAACTGTGATGTAGCCTCTACAGTGAAACAGGCGTCTGGTAATCTGCACTTTGTAATTGAAAGGCTATTGTATTTATTTTTGTTTATTCCTTGTGTATGTCCCCTTGTTTATACGCTAGATAGAGAAACACCCCCCAGGCCAGATCCAGTTCCTTCAGCCAGATTTCCATGTAGATAGAGAAACACACTCGACTTCATAGGAGGACCTCCTCCCTCCCTTATCCAACAACAAACACTTGGAGCATTGAGGCTCTTTTTCCTCTTCTTCTCCTCGTACTCAGATCCAGAGCATTGTATCTCTTCTTGGCATTATGATAGTTCTAAGTTGTGCCTTGACCATATAGATTAGCTTTGACTTTTTCTTCTATAAGAGTGGCCTTTGCACTCCCACTTTGTATCACCACTTATGCACTGAACAGTCCCATTGACCTATTTTGTGTTGAGATTTGGGTAACTTGGGAAGTGGTCCCCTTGTGGTTTTGAGTCTCTAACCACAAGTGAAAAATACTTTGGTACTATGTACCTTGTACTTTATGTCTAATTCAACTTTGACTTAACTTAAGTCAAAAAGTTGAATTTTTGTCACCTAGGCAAAAGTGACTAATTATTCACTTTGTGAGTGAATGGGGGGACATAAAGTGAACTTAGGGAACTTAACCCAAAGTGGGTTTGTGAGTGAGATTATTGTGGGATGATCTCAACCTTTGATTAGAGATGGGATGGAGAGATCTCAACCATCCATCTCTTAGGTTTTGTTAGATTTAGGGAAAAAATAGAAAACAGTGATAACTTTAAAAACTATTCACTAATGAAATTTAGATCAGTAAGTTTTAAACAAGACATAAACAGATCTGAATATATAACATTAACTTCTGAACATAAATAAAATTTCTGAGTACAGAAAACAAACCCTAGCTTACCTCTTAACCAATGAAGAAAGTACCTGCACATGTGTGGATGTAGTCCTCTTTAATATGCTCGGAAATCAGTTTCAAAGTTCATGGATCAAACCTCTAGGGTTATGATCTCTATCATGAGGAGGATAAACAGTTTTGACAAGGAGAGGACCACAAGCAAGGCCGGAGTAAAAACACTTAACAACTGTCCAAATCTGAGACTCTAGGTCCCTACAGCAATCACCACCTTCAAGCTAGAGAAGGTACCAGAAAAAGGGACAGCAAAGAACACCCACAAAAATAACCAAAGCTGGACTGTGCAATAAGCCCTTCAACTCAAGAAGGTACCAGTCATTAGGGCAGCAAGGAACACCCATGAAACAGACCAAAACTTGGACTGTACAATAAGCCCTTAAACTCAGAAAAGTACCAGCCATTTGGGCAGCAAGGAAAACCCGTGAAACAGACCAAAACTTGGACTGTACAATAAGCCCTTCAACTCAGAAAAGTACCAGCCATTGGGGCAGCAAGGGACACCCATGAAACAGACCAAAACTTGGACTGTACAATAAGCCCTTCAACTCAGAAAAGTACAAGCCATTAGGGCAGCAAGAGAGAGATCCTACAGGCAACAAAAACACCAGCAAATATGTACAGCAAGGAGTAACAGCACCCACAGGTATCCAGCAGAAAACACCCTGTTACAAATTCAGCCAGGAGAAAGGAGGCCCCCGAAGCCTCACACACACAGCAGCAGCCATAAGGAAGGGCCGTGGCACTTCTACTCAGCCAAGAGATAATCCGTGGCTCCTTCAATAGACAGTCCGTGGCTGCTAAAGGAGCACGGTGAGCAATAGGCAGAGTGGGAGAGGTTCAACACCTCTAAACCATCAAGCAGCTCCAGCCAATCAAAAGTCCAAACAATCACTTCAGATCTGAGAAGAGAAACCAATAGAGAGGCCATACCAACACCAAAGAAAAGATAACTGAGGTAGCCGCAGCAAATAGAAGAGAGAGAGAAGTGAGTGAGTGTGAAAATGAGAGGGGGAGGGTTTCTTTTATAGCTTAGGTGGGTAGGTTAGGGTTTTCTATTTTAAACCTAACATTAGGATTAAGTCAAACCCTAATAAAATAAATAAAAGAAAATTAATAATTAATTAATATTTTAATTAATAAAAATATTAATTAAAAATCAATGAAGTCAAAATGACTTATAAAACCCCAACACTACATTAAACAAGGAGGGAAACAGAATCAAACAGGAGGGGATCAAAAGACAAAGTCAAGGGGTCTTCTTTAATGGCAAAACATGTCCACATAAGTCTCATAATGACTTATAAACTTTATCGTCACTGCATAAGAGGGATACATCAACAATGTGGTCATGTCCATCTTCATAGGCACTCCTAGGTCTCATGGACCATCTCGGGAAAGAGGAAGAAGATCACACATCAACATATCTTGGTATTTCACCAAGATCTACCTGGTCCAAGACCAGGTTGCCCCAGAACACATTTGGGGGCCCTAGAACACATCTAGGGTCTTATCCACCAAGGTACAAGAGCAAGGATCAACCCATGCATTAAGCAAGGGTTCCCTGGAACACATCCAGGACCCCTAGACATATTTAGGGACTTACATCAACCACCAAGGAACACATCCAAGGATCAATCCAAGCATCGGGCAGGATTCCCTGGAACACATCCAGGGGCCCTAGAACACATCTAAGGACTTATATCATCATCCACCAAGGAACACATCCAAGGATCAATCCAAGCACCGATCAAGGATTCCCTGGAACACATCCAGGAGCCCTAGAACACATCTAGGGACTTACTGCTTGGTCCTTGACCAAGAACCCCGCCAATATATTGGGGGCCCTCACTAGGGTCTTTTGCCATGGCTCTAACTGCTTGGTCCCAAACCAAGAACCCCAGGAGTGTATTGGGGGCCCTAGAACTTAGCTAGGGTCTTAGCTATCATTCGGAGAATGGCTCTTGCAACTGCATTAATTTCAACAAGTTTCCTTATGGAGGTTCAAGAGGGGCGCATAGGGCCAAGAGAGGCTCAATTCTATCTTTTGTTCACTTGGAGAGGAAGAACAGAGAAATGGAGATGGGAATGGAAGCAATGGATGAGGATTTCAAGGGCACCTCCTTCCATGGAGGGCTCTAGGAGGCTTTGGCTTCCATTATTTTGTGGTGTTGATGCTTGCTTGGAGGAGGGCGCACTTATAGCAGGGAGGACTTGCACTTGTCAGATTGCCTTAAGGATTGTTTTGTTGGAGAGGATCACACTAGTTCAGAGTTGTGTGCAAAGGTTTCTTCTACAACACTTCAAGGAGCAATGGCGCAAGCTTTCAGTGAGATTGAGCAACAAAAGAGAAGAGCGCACCATGCTTGGGTGCATCTACCTTCTTCGACTTGTATAGCAGCTTGAGAGGGGCTACCATTGTATCAGGTTCATTTGTTTCATGTACTTGTTGTATCTCACATTCTTTACATCACATATATAGACTTATATTCCAAACTGGTTTTCTCCGGGGGGGTTTTGTCCAGGGTCGTGTTGACCAAAAACCTTTGTGTCCATTTTCATGTATGCTAGAGTTCAGAACAGCATTATTTCAGTTGTAAAGATCTAGAGGTGTGTTACATATTTAAGGAATGCATGTACTAACCTATTGGCTACTAAAACTACATGCTAGAGCACCTTAAAAGCTTATGTAACCTTAACAAAACAGCAGTAAAGTTCCTGAATAGTTTGCTGTTATAAAACAGCAGCAAAGACTTGTTTGATAGCTGAAACTTAGAGCCAACTTGAGGTCAAAGACAGACCTAGTTGGCAGCCTGTTAGGACCTCAAAAAATCTTCATGGTATCAGAGCCCTTGGTGGCTAAATCTTGCTGATTTTGGACAGCATTTCTTGACAGTTCTTGGCAGCTTGTGGGCAGATTTCTTGATAGCTTCTTGACAGTGATTTGTAGTAGCTTGTTGGCAAAAATTTGAGTGACAATTGTAGGACAGTTGGTGGACCTAGACTCAGCCTCTTTTCACACCTACTTGCTAGGAGTGAGGTTGATTTTTCACAACCTCTTTTCACACCTATTTGCTAGGAGTGAAGTTGTAGTTCTACTACCTCTTTTCACACCTGTGTTGACAGGAGTGAAGCAATGTTCTTTTGCAGTTGCAGCACCAAAGTGAGTACAGTGGGCAGTCATGTCAGTATCCCAGATGCGAGCAGAGGATAGGCTAGCCGGAGCTAGCAATTGGTCCCCTTGGAAGACCGGGCTTATCTTTGTACTGGAGGACCTTGAACTATGGGATATAACTCAGGCTCCCATTGTTGTTCCTCTTGTCACTGCTCCCGTGTTGGTGGCAGAGTTCAGGAAGAGGAACAACAAGGCAAAGAGAACTATTTGTGATGCAGTGAGGGATCACATCATACCCCACTTGACTGGTAAAGACTTTGCATTTGAGATGTGGACATCCTTGTGCAAGCTTTACCAGAGTTCTAACCAGAACCGGAAGATGGTTTTGCAGGAGAGACTCAGGAGCATTCATATGCTCAAGACTGAGTCAGTCACTTCTTACCTTGGCAGATTCACTTACATCAGAGATGAGCTTGCAACCGTCGGAGAGATAGTGGACCCAGACTTTATGGTGAGGACAGTTTTAAACAGCTTTTCCAAACCATGGGGTCCATTTGTTCGAGGCATTGTTGCCCGGGAGGATATGCCTACTTGGGAGAGACTTTGGGATGATTTTGTACAGGAGGAGACAAGATGCACCTCGGAGTCTTCAGGACAGCAGTGGATATCTAAGGGTGATGAGGATCTTGCTCTTTGGACAAAGGGAAAGAAGAAGGTCGGCAAGGGTGCACGACAGGGTCCCAAGTTTGAGGCCAAGCCACAGGGAGAGACAGTAGTGGGTAGAAGAGGAATATGAGCAAAGTGAAGTGCTTTGCTTGTAAGAGGATGAGGCACTATGCTGGACAGTGTCTCAACAGGAAGAAAAAGCAGGGTGGTACAGCAACTACAGTAGATGAGGCAGAGTTTCAAGCACAGTTTGAGAGGGAGTGTGCCTTCCTTATTTGATGCACTTCAGTTGAGACGACACCCAGTATCTGGTACATAGACAGCGGGGCTTCGAGCCACATGACTGGTGTGAAGGAGCATTTTACTGATCTCAGAGATACAGAGGTTAGGATGGAGATTGCTCTTGGTGATGACACCTTAGTCAGAGTTGTTGGGCGTGGCATAGTTACCTTTCAGAGAGATGGCTTGCCACCTATTTCGTTCAGGGATGTTCTCTACGTTCCTAGGTTGAAGAAGAATTTGATATCAGTTTCCACCCTCCAAGATAGGGGTCTTGAGGTGTCCTTCAGAGGGACAGAGGTCCTCATACACCCTACGGGGTCCTATCTCACCTCAGGGCAGGCAATTGGAGTGAGGTATGGAAAACTATTCAAATTGTTTTTTCAGCCACTTCATGCTTTGGTAGCGAGTAGCGACAGCAGCAGTCAGTTATTTGAGTTATGGCATCGGAGGATGGCTCACCTTCATCGTGGGGCTCTTGGAGGACTAAGAGAGATTGTGACAGGAGTGCCACGGTTCAATTCAGAGCATCAGGATGTATGCAGAGGGTGTGCGCTTGGTAAGTTTACCAAGGCTTTTTTTTCCAACAGTGACAACAGGTCAACTGGGGTACTGGATTTAGTACACACAAATGTGTGTGGGCCCATGTCTCGAGCGTCCTTGAGTGGTCGTAAGTACTATCTCACATTCATTCAGGACTACTCCAAGAAGACTTGGATCTATTTCCTGAAGACCAAGAGTGAGGTCTTCAAGAGGTTCCAAGAGTTCAAAGCTCTTATGGAGAACCAGACAAGAAAGAGGATCAAGGTCTTGCAGTCAGATAACAGAGGTGAGTATTCCTCCAGTGAGTTTGTAGACTTTTGTACCCATGCAGGGATCAGAAGATAGATGATTGTGCCTTACAACCCCCAGCAGAACGGGGTTGTCGAGACGAAGAATAGGGCGATTACAGGTGCAGCGAGATCTATGCTGCATGATCAGATTTTGCCTCTATACCTATGGGCAGAGGCGAGTGTTGTTGCAGTTTACCTACAGAACAGGAGCCCCCACAGGATTTTGGGGAAGATGACTCCTGAGGAGGCCTTCACTGGTAGGAGGCCCGATGTCGAGCACATCAGGATTTTTGGTTGCTTGACTTACTCTCATGTCCCCTCGAAGAGGAGGACAAAGCTAGACCCCACAGCCCAGCAAGGGATTCTAGTTGGATACTCAAAGGTCTCTAAAGCCTACCGGATTTACATTCCATCACTCTGAGTTGGACTCAGAGTGATAATCAAAGTGCATTAAAAATGACAAGGAATCTAATATTTCATTCTAAAACAAAAAACATAGAAGTACATCAAAGAGTCGATATAGAATAAAAAGATAAGAGTTGATTTTTTACAGGTCGCAAAATCAAGTAATTGGCATTTTCACCAAGGTACTCCATAAAGAAAAGTTTCAGTAGTTAACATTTTCACCAAGGCACTCATCAAAGAAAAGTTTGAAAAGTCACTAATAACAAAATAAACATTAAAAGGGGTTGTTATACAAATTATTGTGATGCTTGGTGTAAGACTTAGTGTTAAGATATAAAGTTAAAGATATAATGAAGTGAAATATTAGGACAAAGTTAATGATATGTAGGACAAGGTGATAATGATGTAATAAGACATGACTCGTGGGAAGAAGCATGACTTCTCCTGCTATATGCATGTGTATTCACCACGTGATTGAAATGAATGAAATACGTCATTGATTCTTCTTGCGCGTATCTACCTATGTGCATTGAATATATCTAACACCCATTCCCTATTCGTGGTTGTGGTTTTTTTTTTCAAGGAAAGAGCATACCCAAGCATACTAGAACCTCATCACCCTATCCCAAACAACTACTTGTTTGTGGTCTTGATTGTTAGTTTTTGCTTGGATATGACTTCCGTTTTGTATATAAGGGAAGCACCATAAAGTTATGAATTTACAAATGCTTGTTGTTTATTAAGACAATCATCTAGTATGGTAAATATTTGATGTAAATGAAAACATAGTTTATTTGCTCAACTCAACCCATGTACCTGATGTTCCCTCTTTTCGGGGATTTGGGGACCCTTAGGAAACATCCTGAAACTATTGGGGACTCCATCGGGGACTTGGGGGCTTGTCAGTCGTCCCCAAGAAGTTCCAAGCAGATTTCAGGGACATTCTAGATAGATTTCAAGAATTTTTTGGGCGATTTTGGGGATAATCCGATTATATATCTTCAGTTTTGACAAACATGGAAATTGATGATTGGACAATATGATCATTTTTCCCATCCATTATTTTTGTATTGCACTAAATCTAAATTTGGTGTACAAGTTGCAGCTCAAACCATGGGTTTTGTATGATGGGTTTCGATTTGGGTTTCTAGTGATTTAAATATTGTATTTTCTGTTGAAATTTTGGTATGCTCATTTAACCATAGACAATGTCACATCATTGTCACCCAACCATAGGCATTCACATATGCCACCCCCAAGCACACTAACCTTTAATTAGAATAATTCCTACAAGCCTACTTCAGAACCAACAGATAAACCCTAGCTGCTAACTGCAGCAACAACTCAAGACAAGTAGAGTGCTCCTTCTCCAAGGGTAGCGCACAAGAGAGAAAGTCTCTGTATCCACAGAACAAGTACCATATGTTGAAATAATGTAACTGCAAAGTGTATTCTTATTATTATTTGATATATTATTCATTGGATCAATCCCCATTGTGGATTGATCATGTCGGCTATTGTAAAAGGACCAAATCCCCTTTTGCGGATTGGTCATAATGTAATT
>SNQJ01S0124974.1:0-11058 GCA_010110895.2 Picea sitchensis | reverse complement strand
GGTCTCAGTGAAACAATATTCACCAAAGTTGCACATTGTAAATCCGCCAAAGAGATTTGGGACAAGCTTCAAAATATTTATGAAGGAGATACAAAAGTCAAAGAAGCAAAACTTCAAACTTACAGAGGTCAGTTTAAAAGTGGTATGTGTCACTTGGGTGGAAAGTGGTATGGTGCCACGTGGCCCAATCATGGGCTGCTACATGGCACCCCTCCGGTGTAAAAAAGTTTGTGGTAGTCCGCGGGGGTCAAACCCCCGACCTCCAGGGGAAAGTGGCATAGCTATAATGTAGGTTGGGCTACCAACCCGCTTACGGGTGTTTGTTAACCCTATGGTTGCCCACAAATATTTAATCTTGTTGCAACTTTTATTTGGATGCCGGAAGGGTCAGGGCTAAGCCCCAACCCATATGACTTACTAGGCGATCGTTTCACATAACCTATGGCGTGGGGATGGTTACCCATTATGTTAATCCCGGAAGGCATGGGAAATTTTCCATATCGCCACTCCATATGATTGTTGGCATGGACTATTCAACTACTATCTGATGGGGTTCCAAACTCGGCACTGGGACGTGGCCATATGGCCCCCATGCAACCAACACCTCCGCTGAAAAAGGCACTAGGCCCCTAACTGTTCGACAATGCACCCCAATTCTTAGAATGATGTGGTGTGCTAGGTTTCTGGTCTAGTAACGCAGCAGGAGCCAGGTTAGTCACACACATGTGCGAATTGGAGAACCAGAGACAACAAGCTTGAAAGGGAAAGTTTTCCAGGAGGATATCTTCTTCATTTTTTGGCCAAATTTGGTACAGAAAGAGCCCAGCTATGGGTTTTTGGATGTTATGGAGCCATTGGTGCCATCTATTTGGCATTTTGAGCATTGTAAGGCATTGTTTTTAACACTTTGAGAAAATAATTAAAATGATCCATTGGAAGCTAGACTAAGGGATGTAGCCCAAGAGAGGGGTGAACTCCTTTATCATTTGTTGTGTTATGTGTTTACTTTGATGGCTTTTATTGTTGGTTATTATGTGCATCTTAAGTGTGAAAAATCTCTAGTTTATGTGTTTGCAAATTGATCCTTTTTCCCAAGTACACATAATTTACACTTACAAATATTTTAAAAGATACAAGTGTTCATCATTTTCATATCATTAAACGTCCAACAAATGGTTATGTTTATGGTTGGAACTGCACATGATAGATTGGAAGGGATCTGTTGAATAACAACACGGAGAATGAAAAAGTAGAAGGGAATGTACATGACACGGAATCCAATGAAGGCAGAGATTGAAAGATGGTTGTTGGTTTCTATCTCTCACTTCTAGGGCTCAACGAGGTTCAAATCTCAATAGGTTTCCAACAAAACCCTCTAAAAATATCGACCCTCCTGGTAAACCAGAAGGAAACACAACGCACAGAGTGCACTATGCAGTCTTACCCGAGATAGCTTTATGGGTGACTGCAATGCTCAAGTTCTTGCAATCTAGGAGTGAGTGGGGATCTAGGAGTGTGTTCTAACTTTTTCATGCATTAACCTTGTTATTCATTCAAATATTCCTAGGATTCATTCATATTTATCCCCATGCATGCATTCTATTACATCTATCTTAACCATTCATTCATAAAATAATCATTAACATAAGGGAAACATGCAAGAAACATCACATATAACACACGTTTTACCATGGTTCACCCCCTCCTGGGATATGTCCACAAAGATTTAGCTTCTCTACTCTTTTATTTAGTCTGCTACAAAATATGGCATTGCACGCATTACATCTTCCATGATACAATCATGAAGAGGTTCAAGAACCTCTATGAGGAGGACTAGATCACACTAGGTTCCTCAGCCTGTGACCTCACCCTCAAAATTTGGCTTACTTGGCTCTTCTATCATTGTATTACAATCATAATAAACATTATCATCTTACTAAAATTCTTTAACATCGAACTTACAAATATTGAACAACAACTCAACCCCTAACCTAGACCTCCTAGGTTCTTATTTATACTATTTTTCAGGCTTATAGCCGTTACAATCTTTATCACAAACCCTAACCTTATCATAGTTAGGATTTCCTACCTGCGTACCACGTTGCTTTCCCGTTTTGCATGTTGCTTTTCCTTCTTTTTTTGCATGTCGTTTTCTTGCAATCAATTGCGCGTGCTCCAAAGTTAGGTCTTTCCCAAAATAGACTTTCTTCTCCAAAATTGTGCCTTCGCCCAAAATAGCCTTCCTTCTCAATATAGGACTGCTCCCAACAGGCCCCCAACACTGACATGTGGCTCGTCTTGAGCCACTCAGGTGGTGCATGCTCCCTGAACTGCCTTGTCTAGACTGTGGAACTTTTCTACTAGTTCCTTTCCTTTTTCTCCCATCTACGCAGCTTTGCTGGTTAGCTCCTCTATTGTCTATTTTGTTATCTCCTCTTGCATTAATGTTGCTCTCTCTTCTTGTGCATGTGCTCTACTTGTATTCTCTTCCTCCAACTATGTAATCATTTGTGATGCTTGTTCTTGGAGGGGTTCCAATTCAACTTGTCTTTCTTTCTTCAGTGTCTGCGCTGCTTTCAACTTTGTCTGCAAAGTCTTCATTTCTTGGGTGCCTTTCAAGCGCTCTGTGATGCTCATTATTTTCTGTCGTTTCTTGAGCTCCTGTATGGAAGTGTCGACTCTTTCCTCTTCCCAGCCCCACTATTGGACCTTTCTGTCTTCTTCAAGGATAGTCCATATCTGCGTTCTTCTATCGAACAACTCCTCTATTTCCCTGGATTCTTTCTCCATCTCAACTATCTAGAGTGCAGATTGTTGTTCCCTCTATTATGGGACCTCAGGAGGAGTCGTAGGGTTGAGCATTTCCTTGAGATCCTCAATTTATTTCTTATATTGGTCAATTGTTTGTGAGATCAAGTTGATCTTCTCCTCTGTGCGTCTGTGTGGTTATTGCGCGTTGTCTGGGATGTGATCATAAACCACTGTTAATTCTTGTTCTAATTTATCTGTGTGTTATCTCTCCTCCTCATTCTCCATGGTTAGTTGGTCGCATGTGATTTGTAGAATTTCAACGACTCCTATACCCACCTCCAAGTTTGTTGCATCCACGCGGGCCCTAGACTGTACTTATTGCATGACACTAGCCTGGAGTCTGTATAGTGGCTTGGTGGGTATTTGTGTCATGACCATTTCCACTTGTTCCACCTCCTCCAGGGGTTTCTGCGCAGTCTCCTAATCGAATCTGATCATTTGACGCGTGACCATAAATGTCTCCCTGGCATAGACTACGAACTCCACTGTCTCCTCTCCTTATTTCTGCGCAGGTGGTCACTGTGTCTTTTTCTATTGTTGCACCGTGGTCTGTGGTCCTGTGTGGCTCCGTGGTTGTTGTAGATTCTCATGGACCTCTATAAACTTGGTCATGATCTATTCTCATTGTGCCTCTGCAATTCATACCACTTCTTCCCACCTATCTTGGACCTTGTATGCGACTAGCTCCACATCATCCTTTGTGAGGGTGATGACTAGGTCCTTTGTGTCATATTTCCTTTTCTTGCGTGCCTCTTTTTCCTGCATGAGCTTCCTTACTGTCTGTGAGGGATGTGCCCCACTTGTTGAACTATGGGTTCTTTCTTCTTCAGCGTGTGAAGTATCCTTCTTTATGGTATGTGGCTAGCTTCCTATCCTTGTTGTTGTTGTTGTTCTCCTTGGTCGTTTTGGTATTTTGTTGCTCCCGATTGGCTGATTTCACGTTGTCGCCATTCTAGTATTACCAGTCAGGCTACTTGTTCTCGCTGAAGAGCGTACTTCAACCTTGTCCTTAGGCTTAGAGGATTGTGTCGTGACTATCCTTATTGATGATCTTTCTACTGGTTGCTGCCACTACGCAAGATAGTCTTTAATTATCCAGTCCACTTCCTCTTTGGTGACGCAATATTGCATTTATAGCCATGCCTTATTTGGATCCCTTGCTACTTGGATCCACATGTGATGTCTGGGTTCCTTGAACTTGGCTATCCCATCTGTCTCTTGGACTACCTCCATAGGTATGCACCACACATTTGATGTGCACTGTTATATCTCTTCTACCAGCATTGCAAAAATGATGTTGTTTTCCTTTTGCATTTTGTTGTCCTTGGCCTGCCAGAGGGACTCGTATGTGGCCACGTAACATTTTCCTTTCCTATCGAGGAAAGCTGAGAATTTTGGCTTCTGCCACCCTGCCAAAGTGTTGGAGGCGGGCGAAAGCAGAAAAGCAAGGCATTTTTGGGAAAGAAAGCATGCACGAGCAAAGCGATGGCTGGAAGGAAACACAGCATGCACGCATGCAAGGAAAGCAACAGCTGGAAGGAAACACAACACGCGTGCATGCAAGGAAAGAAACAACTAGAAGGAAGAACAACACGCACGCATGGGAGGAAGACCTAACGACGGTAGGGTTAGGGTTTTGGTAAGGTATTTTAATAGTTGAAGAACCAAAAATGTATAAATATAGATACCGAGGTATTATAGAGGGTTCTGATTATTGTTKTTATGGTAGTTACGCATGAGTTGATGCGATATGTAAGGGTTTTTGTTGTACGACCTATTTTGTATAAGTTGTTGAGATAGATGGGACGAGGGAGGGTAGATATTGAGGGTTAGATCGTAGGCTGGGGAGCCTGGTGCGTTCTAGTCCACCTCATATAGATCTTACCTAACTAAGAAGAGTTGTAAGTGTGCAACGCTATAGATGTAGAAATAATATAATAAAAGAGTTGAGAGCCAAATATTTGTGGAAGTAGCCCCAGGAGGGGGAAAACACGGTAACATATGTGTTATGTAATGAATGCTTGCATATCTTTATTGCTTGAAGCAATTATTATTATGTTGAATGAATGAATTGTTATATTGCTTGTTCAAGTGTTGTTGCGATATTGAGGGAATAAGCTATGGGAATTACTGAATAGTCGTGAATAAAAGTATGCTGCTTTTACCAGTTATAATAATGGTTCAATATATAACTCGTTTATCTCACAATTCAATCCTAGGTTGTAAACACTTGAGTCTTACAACCACGCATTAAAGCTATCTCGAGTGAGGTTACGCAACACATTCTGTGTGTTGCGTTGCCTTCTAGTTTACCAAGAGGGTTGATAGTTTTAGAGGCTTTGTTGGAAACCCGACAGACATGAACCCTGTGTCAATAAACTTAGACAGGATAGAATATTAATAACCAACAAATGGTTATGTTGTCAGTGGTAAGAACAAGAGAGGATTGAGTGGATGAAATAGGCCAAAGATCTGTCGGAGGCGGATCAAGAAAATGTTAGGGAAGAGAGCAATGAGCCATTAGGAGGGAATGTTGAGACCGTGGAATCCCACAAAAGAAAAGATCGACACTTGGCTAGGAACTAAGGAGATAGAGTTTGCACAGAAAGACAATATAAACCTTAGACTAACACCTTGCAAATATATGGAGTAATACATGTTTACTGATTTACACAAAGTCTTTTTCTGTGATTTTTCACATCTATTGCAGGAGTGGATACTAAGGTTGAAGGATAACCATGCAACGAACTGGATTCGACAGATAGAGTGGACCCCATTATAGATTGAACAATTACAATAGGTGAACAACAAGTTCACTCATGCAGTAGACTTTTGGCTTGACAATATTGTGGCACGTTTTATAACAGAGTATGCAGTTGACACAGCGAAGTCGTACATCACCACGGAGCAAGAATTTCTACGGGGACCTTGAGGAAGGTACATTCGGTCGATGTATACTTCTATTAAGATACTACTATATAACAAAGGAGTATTGACAATGGAGTGAGACAACTAAACTTCCCTGCTTGCATGGGAGAGGGGGGGAAGCACTGACAGAAAGAGTAGAAATGGAAGGAGGAAAGGATAAGGGAAAGCAGGAGGAACCCTTGGACCCGATCATGATGGATGATGACCAGATCAAGCAGATCATGGCGACAACTGGAAAGATGCGTAGCGGAGTACCCTACCAATACAAGGTGAATACCAAGAAGAGAGTCGTAGCCGCGAGGGAAGGCTTGGCGAGTGATGAGGAAGAGGTAGAGGATTTCCGAGCTATGGAGCAGATTGAGGAAATCTTGCATGCAACATATGAGAGGAAGATGAGATGTCCAATAACGGGAAGAGAATGCAACTATCCTATCCATATTAATGTCAGTGTGGAACCCATAAACCCATGTGCGACTAATACACCGAAGAGGACACCACCATTTAGAAAACCGAAGTTCAGAAGTAGTCAGACAGCATGAGGTACATATAGACAAGGAACAACAATTGGAGGAGCCAGTTCAGGTAGCACTAGTCAAGTATCTACACGACGCAGAGGTATTAGCTCAACATTCAGAATGGCAGGACACGATCCCACCATCAGGTTACCAGAATTTCGAGGAGAAGTAGCAGAAGACCCTAAGAAACACTTGTTCATTTGTGAAAAGATCTGGGAAGCAAAGCAGATCACTGATGAAGATACCAAACTTGCGCAGTTAGCGATTACGCTAAGAGACCATGCACTAGACTGGTACATGATTTTAGACGCAAATAGTGCACCCAAGATGACAAGGACACTAACAGACATTAAGAACTTACTGATAAATGAGTTACAGAAGCCGAGCTTAGAGGATCAATACATGAATGAGATGACAGAAATCCGACAGAAACCAGGAGAATCTGTATGGGAGATTGACCAGAGATTCAAACGACTGAAGGGAAAGTTAAAATATCTCATGATTGACATGCAGCATCGGCACTTGTTCCAGACGTAGGCAGAGGCTCTGCATGCAACCTTGCAACTAGAAGAAAACCAATACCAACAAATAGACCCAGCTATTGAAGAGATGAAGGAGGACTTGAAGAATTTAACGTTTCAACTAAACTAGAATAAGAACAAAGACAAACAAGAAGTTATTTGGTGTACCACATGTAGAACGAAAGACCACCACAAGAACTAATGTCCAACATTCGCGTAGTATATGGCAGCAAGAATGCCAAACCCGTTACCCACAGGAGACTGTGGTGTGAAGTTTGTAAGAAACCGGGTCATGACGCCTATCACTGCCCGATACTACAGAAAAACCAGACAGTCCCAAAGAATTCATACTGCACCTTTTGCAAGTCAGTGGGCCATGATGACAAAGATTGTATAACTATGGAGTTGATGCGAGAAATGACATCAGACGCATATAGAGTGTAGGTAGAAATTATGAGAGGGCAAGACGCACCACAGTTTAACCCAGTTCCAGCTCCATACAACACTGTGCAACAACAGTATAATACTATGCATCAACCATATAATAACGCGTAGCCACAGTACAATGCAACACAACCTTAGTACAATACCACACAGTATAATAAGGTGCCTCAATATAATGTGCCAACAGAAGATAGAAGGCTACAAAGGTGGAGGACGAGCAAGAGGAGGTGGAGGACGAGGTAGATGACCAGTGGTGTGTCACAATTGTCAACAACCGGGACATTATGCAAGGGAATGTCCACTTCTACCAACAACTTGTATGTATTGTCGCGCATTGGACCACGATACAGAAGAATGTCCAACACTACTCGTAAAGATCCAGGAAAAGAGGAACCAGAACAACCAGAATGTTCAGTGGATTTTCGTCGAAGCAAGGGATGAAGGATGAAACATTAATATAGTTACTCGCGGAGGAGATAAAACAGGGGATGACATTGTTCGACAAGAGTCAGCACAAAATCAATCGGTGAAAAAGAACGTCGAACCAAGGAAGCAGTTCGACGCGCATAAGGAAAAGGAGATATTTAAGCAAGCCCGACAGGAATTCTAGAAGGAAGATATTGCGACAACTTCAACTCCACAACAAAACAAGGGAGCACTAGAATACAAAATACCTCTATTATTAGATCATACCAACGAAATACATTCCATGGGACAATCAAAGGGTTTTTTCAATCATGTGTAAAGGTATTAAGTGATCCATCATCGATGAAAATATTGCAAAACATACTAGAAAAATGTAGCATCGAGACGGAAGGAAAACTATAACCAAAGACATCAATCACCTACACACAAGAAGAAGAACAAGTAGGGAATTTAGATTGAATGCCAACATTGGAGATTTCAATATGGGAGACATCATACTAGATCTAGGATATGAAGTTAATGTACTACCAACTAAAACATGGCAATGCATAGGAGAGCCCACATTAGGCTATTCACCTGTTCAATTGAAACTAACAAACCAACACAGAGTCCTCCCAATAGGTAGATTAAAAGGAGTCACAGTAGACCTAGACGGAGTGCACACTAAAGTAGATTTTGAAGTCATTGAAATAGTGGACGGTACAACACCTTACCCAAAGTTGCTTGGTCTAGATTGGGCATTTGAAAACCAGGCCATAATCAACCTGAAGACCAGGAAGATGAAATTTGAATGAGGAGAATATAGGTTCATYGCGCCATTAGATCCGTCAGAAGGGGAGAGGTTTGTAGAACCTACTTGCCTAGAATTAGAGGAAATCAATCAGTTGTATAGAACAACTGTGTGTGATGAGGATTATGTAAACCCAACTGTAKATAGGATGCTCAGTTGGAGGAGCATCACTTCATGTGCAACATATTCAGATACCGGTTTAGAGAACTGGACACAAAGGCTACACGAAGTATCCATGAGGAGATGTGTAAGCATAGACCGCGCAGGAAGATGGGTAGGCATAGAGATCAGAGAACCACCCAGTTTCCACGTAGTAAACAATTTGGAAAACTTCTTAGCACAGTATGAAGACGAAGTCTTAGAGAACAAGAGATTGTTAGCACTTGATCTAGCACTCAAGGCCACAGCTGCAAGATGGTGGGGTGCACACAAAGAGACCATCACAGACTGGTACCAATGTAAGCGGYTATTGCGCATAAGGTTTGGCATAGAACAGAAAAACAACAAACAACGAAAGTATGATGGACAAAGAGCACCAACAKAGCACTTTGAGGAGTATAGAACATTGTGGAAAATGACACCCCAGAGGAATGGCCTCATCATTTTATACACACTCTAGAGGGCATACCAGCAAACTGGTATACAGACCAGGAATTGCACAAAGGAACTACGACCTGGATGACATTGCAACATAATTTTACAGTCACTTTCTCATTCGAGCATGAGAACCCCAACATAGATGCCGCTCTTAAAAAGATACGAGAAGTGATATTCATCCAAGCACCAGAAATAGAACTTATCATAGAAGAAAAATAATGGAACAAACAGACAGTTAAGGAATTGTTGTCATGTTACCATGTACAAGAGGAAGCATTGGATGAAGATGATCCGCACGATATTCAGATTGAAGAAGAAGAAGGAGAAAGAGAAGTGGAAGGTCCACCCATAGAATCAAAATTCATTTCCACGCCGATCAAAGTAAAGAAAGTCAACATTGGGACAGTCGAGAATCCTAAAATGGCCAACATTGGATATTACTGGGATGAACAAACAGTGGAAACCATAATAGAATTATTGCGCGAGTACAATGACTTGTTTCCCACAACATTTACAGAGATGAAGGGTATAGCTGGAGAGTTAGGAGAAATGAAGATACCACTCAGACCTGAAGCAATATCGATCAAACAACGACCATATAGACTGATCCCAATATACAAGCACAAAGTCAAAGCTGAGATCGATAGGATGCTCGAAGCTGGCATCATAGAACCGGTCAAAGAATCAGAATGGATAAGCCTGATGGTAGTACAAGACAAAAAACAAGGAGGGATAAGGATATGTGTCGACTTAAGGAATTTGAACGATGCATGCCTACATGACCCATTCCCTACACCTTTCACAGACGAAGTGTTAGAAAACGTAGGGGGACATGAAGCCTACTCATTCACTGATGGATTCTCAGGCTACCATCATATCAAGATAGAAAGAGAAGATAGATACAAGACGTGACAGAATGGGGATCGTATCAGTACACAGTCATGCCTTTTCGACTAAACAATGCACCAACAATCTTTTCCAGAGTAGTCACTGTTGCATTTAAGGAATTCATCCACCAGTTTCTTGAAGTATACCTGGATGATTGGATGGACTATAGTTTGTTGAAAGCCCATGTAGAAGTCTTACGGCTAATGTTGGAAAGATGCAGATTAGATATCACTAAACATAAAGAAATGTATATTTGGAACACCGTTTGGGATACTAATGGGCCATATAGTATGCAAATAAGGTTTACTTGTAGATCCCGCAAAGATTGCAGTCATTGTTAACTTACCACCACCAAAAATAGTCTATCAGCTAAGAGCAATGTTGGGACACATAAGATACTACATAAAGTTCATTAAAGGTTATGCACATATCACTACACCTATGGAAAAACTACTAAGAAAGGATACAAAGTTTCAATGGAACGACGAGTGTCAACACAGTCTGGTTACCCTAAAGGAAAAGATGGTCATCGCACCAATATTAGTCTTTCCAGATTGGAAGAAGACATTCCGCGTCCATGTAGATGCATCAACCATAGCACTTGGAGCTATCTTGGTGCAGCCAGGAGTGGGGGACTTGGACCACCCGATAGAATTTGCGAGCAGGAAGCTATCAGACTCAAAACGGAACTATAACACAACAAAAAGAGAAGGCCTAGCTATGGTCTATGCACTACAAAAGTTTAGACATTACTTATTGGGGAAACACTTTAAGATGTTCACATATCACTCAGCCCTGAAATATCTAGTCAACAAGCCAATGTTGGGGGGGAGAATCTTTCGATGGTTACTCCTATTTCAAGAATTTGACTTTGAAGTAATCGTCAAATTAGGAAAATTGAATGCAGGACTTGACCACCTATCAAGGGTGACAAATGGAAAAGAACCTACGAATTTAGAAGACAACTTTCCAGATGCACAACTATTCTCAGTCCAGATCGTTGATGAATACGTCGCAGATATCATTCAGTACTTGAGCACAGGTACTGCGCTGTAAGAATATAACACCGCACAGAAGAAAAACATGGTAGTCATCACTGTCGACTGTCAACTGATTGCAGGACACCTATATAAGATGG
>SNQJ01S0124973.1:26142-36599 GCA_010110895.2 Picea sitchensis | reverse complement strand
GGACCACTTTGGAGTTCATCCATATTTACTTCTTATCAACCATGAAAAAACAATAATGATTCATATTTACATCAAACACTATTGGGTCCATTACCCAAAACTTTGTGCTACGGGTCTTTCTTCAAGGATTGACATCAATGACAACAAACCTTAATCAACACTGGGTGTGTACACCTTCAAAACAATGGTTTTTAGAAGAGGTTTCTAGTGATGGCTTGACAAAGATAACAAGTTATATGGGTTGATGAAAGGTATGCATGTTTGGTGCAATTTAATTTACATTTGGCCTGACAGAGTGCTGGTAAGTACCACCGAGCAAAGGGGACGAAGGAGGTATATGACCCCCTCTGTAAGGGAAAGCGTTATAGGGAACTGAAGTGCCCCCCATGGATCCTTGTAGAGGATTGTTTGAGCTCCCTGCCCTGAGACCTAAAGTTTGTAGAGTGGAGTAGGAAAGGATAGTGCTTATATCGAATCCAGGCATCCTGTATGAGAATGGAGGGCATGTCTCACTTTGGGTGAACAGATCAGTCATCTCCACCATAGACGAAAAAATACCATTGCCCAAGGTAGATGCAGTTGATACCATAGTGGTCTGAATTGGTGATGATTGGTTAGGAGGTGGAACACCCCCTTATAGTGACAGTCATAGAGGCAATATAAATATTCCTTGAAGAAGTAGTAGCATTTGTTTCCATCACTGCTTGTCACACTACTTGACGCTCACAAGGTTGAAATTGTATGATGATGGGCACTTATAGATCATTGATTGGAGGGTTATACGAACCAAGATATTTCTCTCTGATGTCACAAATGATTGGTTCCTTTGAAATCAAATTTTCTCCTCTTGGATATGAGTCGAGCACAATTTCCTGTAACTCGGTCGCCTCAAAAGACCCTTTCTAGTTTAGTTCTCGCCTTAGTAGTGCCGAGGGTGGCTCGATATCAACCGATGGCAGGCCCAAAATCCTTCATGACCAAGGAAGCTTCTGATCCTCCATTGTGTGAGAAGATCAATGACACACTAGGGATTTCTATAATCATTAAAAAAAAAACTAGCACACACTAAAAAATCTCCTATCAGATAAGACAAGGAGATTACTAGCTAGTTGGAAGAATAGTTACAATAGCCAACACTAAAGAAACTTACTGGTGCAAGTGAAACTTGAATATAGAAGCACCCTCCAGGTATAATCTGAAAAACGTGGCCCAATATCTGCCCTAGTTACCATGGTATACCCCGCAGTCACCTATGTAAGTCACTAAGATAAAGGCAACTAGGTTACTAGCGCGCAAACAATCACCAGGCAGGTGCAATCGACAGTCGGGTGGATCGTAATGAGAAGGGTATCAAGCCCGAAACCTATGAAGGGTATCTAAAGAAAGTGTTATGAAAGATGACTGAGGACCTCAAATGGATTTGAGACCCATGAAGCTCCATGGAAAATTCAATCAATGGAATCCCAAGATAATCCCTCTATATGCGTTCCCCACTACGCTTGGTCCAGATTTGGAGGGCTTATCTCCGCTACATTTATGCATGCGACCTTGTATTTACCCCCTATGTTAGAGGGGGGTCCTAGATAAATTTCATGGTTACTGGACTTTCAATCACTCCCTAGCTCAGAATCTTATGTTTGTTTTTGTAGCCTTGAAGACTTTCCTCTCCAATCCTAAATCAAGGCTCTAGCCTAGACTAAATTGATGGACCCTTCAAACACAAAGTCTAATAACTTTTAATTAAGCATTAATTTTAGTGGTTTTATTAAGTCAAAAGGAATGAAAATGAAACCAATGATGTTCTTTAAGAGACAGAAGAGAAGAGCATAAGATGAAACTAAAAACAAACTACTTCTTTCTTCACAAAAAAATATTTTCTAGTTTAAACTCTTTAACCAAACTTTTCGTAGCTACTTTTCTCAGATCTTTTAAAAGAAAACTTAAAACAAGATTTCACTCGACTACGAGCCACTTAATGTCCTAAGAATTCAAGTAAATAACTTAAGAAAACTTTATTTTTCCTTGGTAAATGAAACAACAAACCTAAACTACTTTACCAAACCAAGAAATAATTTTTTTATTTATTATTGTTTTATGCTTCAAAACAAGAAATTTGAAAATGAATTCTTTTCTTTTCTTTTAAAGAAAAAAAAAAGAAAAAAATGATGACAAGTCAAGACTAGGAAATGAATTCAGGTCCAAATGCAGATCGCAGGGAGTCACTGACAATACCAAATAGGAAGATCAAAGCAGACTCACAAACTTGTCTAAAAACCCGATCAAAGAAAACACAAGAAATATTTTATAAAAATAAATTTATGTTGAAGTCAAACCTATGCTATAGACTGTTGTGACAAATACCAGGACTAGATCAAGAAAACCACTGAGAAGTGTGACTTCTGACGGAGAAGAGGATGACTGCCTCTCCTAAAAAAAAATTCTCAACACAAGCACGCGACTGACACTTCAGCATCCATCATATGTATGCGGGTTGTCCAAAGGAAGGGCACGTATGTACATGTGTAGGCCCACTACAGGCCGCGCACACCTCTATAACCCCTCAAAAAATATGAAAACCAATAGTCAAGCAAATGCAGGGAGTACTGGCATGGAAGACCAACATCCCTTAAAGACACAAAAGCTTACAAGAAACTCAAAAACAGTGAATAAACTGATTCAAATCACCCAAAAAGAAATATCCCCAAAGACCCTAGAGGCTTCCCCAGTGTGGTCGCCAATTCTTTTATAGTGGGAAAACCCCTCTATGGACTACACCAGGGTTCTAAAGTGTAGGCAGAGATAATTGTCTAAAGTCTCCTACATTTAATCACTATCTCGACATTACCCCACAATCATACATAAAAGACAAGAAAGAGGGATCCGGTAGGCCTACCTTAAACTCTGCATCCGGTGTTGATCCCTTTGCGCTTGGTTGTTTCCCAAATGAAAATATCCTCCCAAGGATGACCTGCATTCATCAAAAGACAAACAAGAAACTACAAGCATGCATTCTATATATGGATTAGTGGATTAGACATCTTAAACAAGAAATGTAAAAATATCATAAAGATTTAAGACATCATTTGGTGGGATGGAAAAAATACTTCTTTATATTAATCTCACAAAAATTCACTTACAACATGAGACCAACACTTCTCCTCGAACTTGGTCCTGGGCTCCTCTTCACTATGCACGAAATGTTTCCACATCTTCTTCTCCTCTTCAGTTCTCTTTAGGGAAATGACAAGGGATTGCAATTGGGGCAATGGGGGAATGATAAAATGGGCAAAGTTTTGTTTCTCTCGTGCTTCTTCCTAGAATGGGACCCCAACCCCTTCTTTTATAGGCCAAAATAGATAATAATGGTTGGGGTGATTGGCTATGGGTGGTCAAACAGTTAAGTAACAGCCCGAAAACCCGTATCCCTTTCCAATTTTATTTTTTTGTGATATTTTGTGAGTGTACGTGGGCTGTAGTGGCTCAACAAACGTGTGTATGTGGGAATTAATTGTGCAGGGTGCATACACCTTCAAAACAATGGTTTTTAGAAGAGTTTTTCAATGATGGCTTGGAAAAGATAGCAAGTTAGATGGCCTGATGCCAGGTATGCATGTCTGGTGCAATTTAGGGTTATAACAAAGTGAGACAACTCAGTGCCAATAGTGCCACCATCAATCAAAATATACATTCCTCCATCGTTTCATCAATAATTGAACTCAAATAAGACCTCAAACAAGACATGACTACCCATATTGAATATGTCATTTCGATGATCTGCACCAAGCTACATAGCCCTGCAGATCCCCCTTTATCTGACCCACCTTTGCATACTAAAGCTGAAACTTCCTCTCATTCACATAATTTTCATCCCCATCACTTTCAGCATGACCTATGCCTTCTGCAGGTGGATGTGACTAAATTTCATGCCTCAGATCCCACTGGTTGGGTAACTCAAATGGAACATTATTTCTCTTTGTACGACATTACAAATGATTTGGCTAAACTATGGTATGGTGTTATCCATCTAGATCAAGAATGTTGGATATGGAGAAAAAATGACCATCAAGGGTATGTTGCTTGTACACACTTTGTGGAAGAGCTTTATGAACGCTTTGAAACTAACACCAAACATTTAGGCTAACTGACAAAGTTGAAACAATCTGGAACAGTGGAAGACTTTATAGCTTCTTTTGAGCGACTGACTTTTCGTATAGAGAGCATGTCAGATGTTTTTTTCCGAGAATGTTTTATCAGTGGCCTCAAGGATGAGATTCGTGCCCATGTCCTCATGGCTCGGCCTCAGAGTTGGGTGTAGGCTACTAAAAGAGCCAAGGAAGGACAATAGGTTGTCTCTTTTAAAAAACATAAACCCTTCTTTATTCCTCGCACAAAACCAGTAAATCGCACTACTCCTTTTGCTCCATTAAAGATCCAAAAATTGACCAGGGCTAAAATAGATGAATCCCAACTCAAATTCCTTTGTTATAATTGTGATGAAAAATATTTTTTGGTCCACAAGTGTAAGGAACAAAATATTTTTATGGCCATCTTGGAGGATATTTTGAAAGAGGATGTTGAAACTCCCCTTGTGTTTGATTCACCTAAACCCACTGACATAACCCCTCCCTCAGACCCTCCCAAACTAAAACCAGTCATTTCCCTAAATTCTCTCACTGGATTCTCTACTCCCCAAACCCTCAATATAATTGGTTACATCAAGCATAGGAAGGTCATCATTCTTTTTTATAGTGAAAGAACCAATAATTTTATTCATCACCGCATTTCCCAATAAACTCATTGCTATATCCATGCAGTCAATAATTTCCATATCATGATTACCAATGGCACCTCCATGAAATGTGGAGGGCGCTGTGAAAATGTGTGTCTCCAAATTGGTGACTACCACCTGAAATATCATATGTTTGCTATCAACATGGGTGGTTGTAACATTGTGTTGTCTGCAGACTGGCTAAGGACTTTGGGTCCCATTCTCGTGGATTTTAAGGAATTAACCATGCAATTCAACTAAGAGGGCCAACAATATAAGTTCCAAGGAATCACCGCCAGTTCACCTGAGATCATTAGTTCCCATCGCATGGAAAAGTTTCTCAAAAAGCGTCATTCTTGCGTTATTTCCCAGCTCCATGCCATATAAGCAACTGAGACACCCTCTTTTCTGCAAGACCTCCAATCCATCCTCTCTAAACATCAATTCATGTTTTCCACTCCCCAGGCACTTCCTCCTTCCCATGGTTTTCATGATCATTCCATTCCCCTTGTACTAGGAAGCCTTCCTCCCAATATCCATCCCTATTGTCACCCCTTTTCCCAAAAAAATTAAATTTAGAAAATGGTTCAAGAACTTCTTAACATAGGAATTATCTGCCCTAGTACGATCCCCTAATCTTCTCCTGTGCTCATGGTCCTGAAGAAAGAATGTTCTTGGCACATGTGTCTTGAATTTTGCGCCCTCAACAAACTCACCATTAAAGACAAAATTCCCATTCCTATCATTGATGACCTCATGGATGAGTTGAGTGGTGCAMAGTTCTTTACTAAACTTGATCTTCATCCTAGCTACCTCCATATACATATGAAAGAGGCAGACATTCCTAAGACTCCCTTTAGAAATCATGAGGGCTACTATGAGTTTTTGGTCATGCCCTTTGGCTTGTGTAATGCCCCCTCCACCTTCCAAAGCCTCATGAATCATGTCTTTCATCCTTTTCTCCTTCATTTTTCCTTAGTTTTCTTTGATGATATCCTCATCTATAGAAAAACCTAGAAAAACCATTTTTCTCATGTGGATTGAGTTTTCCATCTACTCTCTCAGCACAAAATTTTCCTGAAATAGTCTAAATGTGCTTTTTGCGCCTCAGAAGTCGAGTACTTGGGTCATCTTGTTGGCAAGAATGACATTTGGGTGGATCCTAAAAATATTGAATCTATGCAATACTGGCCTCACCCAAAGACTCTCAAAATATTGCATGGATTTATGGGCTTAATAGTTTATTATCACAAGTTTATTAAGAATTATGGAAAGATTGCGACACCTATCACTGCACTCCTTATAAATAATTCTTTCACTTGGACTCCAGAAGTTGCTCAGGATTTTCAAACCTTGAACATGGCCATGTGCACCACTCCTGTCCTGGTCGTTCTTGATTTCACAAATACCTTTGTCCTAGAATGTGATGCTTCAGGGAAAGGAATTGGCATTGTCCTTATGCAAGAGGGCCGACCTTTGGACTTTACCAGCAAACAACTATGTGAATTTTTTTTTGGCAAATCAATCTATTGAAAGAAAATGTTGGCTATTATGCATGTCATTGATCTATGGCGCCCTTATCTATTGGGGAAACGCTTCCAAATTAAGACATATAATCAAATCCTCAAGTATTTTTTGGAACAACACATTTCCTCCCCAGAGCAATAAAAATGGGTGACTAAGCTCTCTGAATATGATTATGAGATCATTTACAAGAAAGGCACAGACAACGTGGTTGCAAATGCACTTTCCTAAAAACATGAAGATGAAGGATCCCTTTTTCTCTCTCCTTCATTGTACCATATTGGCTCCAAGTCGTTCGCCAGGAATGACTACACGATCCCAAAAGTTCACATTTGATACAACAATTGTAGTCCAATTCTCCAGTTTCCCCAGGTTACTCTTGGCTCCATGATGAGCTTCGATACAAAGGCCATTTGTATTTAAGTAAACAATCAAAACTTAAATCCATGGTACTTTCTGAGCTTCATGCTACACCAACAGCTAGGTAATCTGGGTTTACCAAAACCTATGACAAGGTCAAACGGTCTTTTTTCTGGGATGGTATGAAACAAGACATTCGTAATTTTGTAGCTGAATGTGATGTGTGTCAACACAACAAGGGCAAAAAATTCAAATATCCTGGCACATTGATGGGTGTTTTTCATGCACAAAAGACACACTAAAAACCCTCAATTAATTGTCAGCCCAGGGTAAGTAAACTTAGAGTTGTAGAAAACTATATGCCGAAGGTAGAAGGGCTTGCAGTATTATAGTCTAACTAAGGAAATGGCTATCTAAGGTCTAATCTATTCAAGAAAATCTATCTAATGAGAAAACCCTACTAAGCAACTTGAAACTATGTAACCTAAGTACTTTTGGACCAAGGATCAACAGATAGTTCTAGGAAAACAAATGAAAAATCTACTTGAAGCAAACTAGTTCATAACAATAAGCAAATAGAAAACACAAACTACTTTAACAAGCCTACCTAAATTCAATGAGAAACTATCCTGTGAAAGCAAGTAAATAAACAACTATACTATCAAAGCAAGAATAGACAAGTAAGAAAGTATCCTACTAAAGAAAGTAAAAAACTAACTACCCTAAGATAAATTCTACTACAAGTAAACTAATTAAGACTACTCATTGAACAACTAATTAAGCTAAGAGGCAAGTAAATTCTATTCTTAATTCAACCTTCAAAACTATTTCTAATTCATAAAAGGAAATCTATTTAATTGAAAGAAGGAAGAACTAACAACTAACCTTTAATCAATGATAAACAAACTGCTCTTTAATCTACCAAAGAAAAAGACTATCTATCCTACAACAACAATAAAGCTATCTTCTGATCTATGAAAGCAAGAAACTATCTTTTAACCTATAAAAGCTCAAATATAGTGTTGGTGGTTGTGTGAATGTCTGCGGTGCCTTATAATATCTCGATGGCACTTGAAAATAAAATATAACTCAAGCGGTATAAGATCAATACTAATCTCAATAGAAAAGTGAAAGGTGCGGATTAAACAATCTAATGAGAACTTAGCCATTATGGGAACAATGTTAATTACCTTGCATATCCATGTGACTAGCAACCATCAACAATATAGAGAGAGTTTAATTGTACTTCTATGTTATTTAAGTAAAATTCACAAATAGATTCAACCATTAACTAAGAATTGGAATTGCAATCTAAATTTAGGAAAGAAAGTACATAAAATGAAACTATGCTATATCTATTTTAACAATTCAAAGTGCAAGAAGGAAAATGCTTAAAAATAGAATTTAAAGCATGACATATAAAAAGTAAACTAATGGATACATTAACTAGCAACTAGTTAAGCAAGATCTACATGACAATAGAATAAGCAATCTATAATTAAAAACTGAAACTAACCCTATCCATCCACCGAATCCTTGTTAAAGAAAACATAAATTAAAAATTTGTTCTACTCAATATCAAGCTCTGTTTTAAACATGATTCTAAAAGAATAAATAAAACACAATCTAATATCTAATTGCACATAGGGTTAGTCTATGAATTTGAAAATCCGTTCCTAACTACAGAATCAACGCATATTAATAGAAGCCTTCACACTAACCTAGAAAAGAGAGTTAAAATAATTAAACTACAACAACAAATTAAAAAGCAAAGAAATAAAAGAACAGTTCATGTACAGGAAATAAAAAGAGACATTTAAGCTATGAAATGCTTAAATAACTTAAAGAACAGTTATCAGACAGTTGGTGCCCCCCCCAAAAAGTCGTGGTCACTTCTCAAAGGCACACCATGAACTCAGCAAATCAATTTCACCATTAAAACTCAAAAACACAGTTTCATATAATTCTTGCAATTGAAAATAACAAAAATAGAGGAAAATCATATTTGTCTTGATCTAAAAATGAAGAAGACTTGTATTCTTGAAATTATTTGCAAGATTTCAATTCATGTGTTAAAATGCAAATGGATCAACTTTGAAACAAAACTTTTATATAAATTACTCACTCAAGATGCATATAAACAATAGTAATAAACAGTGAACAAAAAACACATAACAGAGTAAATGATGAAGGAGTTCACCCCTCTCTTGGGCTACATCTCCTGGTCCAGCTTCCGATGGATCTCTTGTATTATTTGCTCAAAGTGATAAAAAATGTGCTTTATAATGATCAAAATTCCAAATAGATGGCTCCAATGGCTCCAAAACATCCAAAAACCCCTAGCTGGGATTTTTCGGCACCTTGTTTGGCCAAAAATTGAAGAAGATAGGCTTCCTAGAAGTTCCCCTTCAAACTTGTTGTCTTTGGATTGCCAAAATGCACCCTTGTTGGCTCAACCTAGCCCCCACACGTTTTTATGCGTTAAAACCCAGCACCAGGAACAACCACACAAACCATGCAAACTATAGGATGGTTATGGGCAAGCCTAGCCCCTAACCGCCAAGGCTATGGTCATGTGACCCATGTGACCGCGCGCAAGTCCAAAAATGGGCTTCATTTCCAAAAGAAAATGGATAATGGAAAGTGGCGGGTCATTGATTATAACCGTTTGAACCACAATACAAAACGCATGCACATACGGTGTGACTGCGGGTCATATGGTAATGTTATATGTGACCGGGGGCTGGGGCTAAGCCCCATCCCGGACCCCGTGCCAACCATAGACATATGCAAATTTAAATATATTCAAAACCATTTATATAACAAGGCTCATACGGTGGCACGCTGGTTGGTGACCCTTTCCATGTCTCTTCCCCTACCCAGAGGTCACAGGGTCGAGTCCTATCGATTGCAAAGATTTTGAACCACCGTCCAGGTGACACGTGGCGACCATTAATTAGGCCACGTGTCACCATACTATTAGCCACCAAGATGCTACGTGTCCAATGCTCATTCATCCACATCTGCCAACTAATGAATGCCACATGTCATATGGTCAGCCAATTCCACTATGCCATGTGTTGTATGGACATGCCACATCAACATCCATATGGACTGTATGGACTATACAATCAACATCCTTTTTTTTTACTTGTTTGTCATTTTGAACAGAACGTGATATCTCTCACTCCTGATTTCCATTTGAACCCAAATGAGTTGCGTTGGATTCGTGATGATGAGGCATATGCTCCCGTTCTATTTGAAGTGATTCTAAGCACTTTGAATTTTTGAGCAAAATTTGATCCCCTGGATCACACCTCCCCATTGGAAAGATTTTGGACCTCCAAAAGACTATTTTCAGTCTATTTGAAGATGAGGGTATATCTCCCTCACCTTTCCAACCTCAATCCACTGGGCTCTGCTTGGATTTGTACCTTTAAGACCAACTAGAAGATACTCCACATTTCCTCATTTTGATGTTCGCATTCTCCTGTCAAGGATTGTGTCTTCATGCAGTTCTATAAGATATTATGGGGAAAAATCATCTATAGAAGGAATCTAAACATGCTCTCCTTGATCATCAATCAAAGGAGGCTCATACAATTTCAAATTCTCAACATTAACAAATACATACATTTTCATATAAGGAGGCAAATCTAAATGGAAGGCATTGTTACCAATCTTGTCGATAATCTTGAAAGGACCATATCGAATTGGTTTCAATTTTTTACCTTCTCCTTTAAGCCTCTCCTTACTAATGTAAAGCCAAACTTCATCTCCAACTTGGAAACTGTGATCAACACGA
>SNQJ01S0124972.1:0-26526 GCA_010110895.2 Picea sitchensis | reverse complement strand
TGTATGCAAATTAGTTGAAACACTCATCCAAACTGAGTCCCTCAAATGTTTTTGGTATGCCACGTATTTCAAATTAGTTGATTTTATTGTTGGAGGACATTGCTGAACTAGATTGGATAAAACCAATTATTTAATGTGTTAAGGGAATACAACAATATATATCATTGGTGAGTTATGTTGTTGAACCAGAATTACGTCAAACTCAAGCCAGCTCACATAAAATTTATCATTGAAAATTTTCACGAGAATGTAGGATAGAGTGAAGCTACTTAGTAAAAAGTATTCGGAAATGGATATTAATGCAAAGCAGTTGGATTGTTTAAAAAGACAAGCACTGACCTAACTATCACAACCGTTTCTCAAATACTATTAAAGAAGCAACGGACAGACAACTTGAGGGAGAGGGAGAAAAATTGGAGAGAAGAGGAAGCAATATGATACGAAGAAGCAATATTGGAGTTTTTGGATTGTTTTCTTTTCAATACTCCAAGGTTTATGAGAGTTTAACATTTATTTATTTTTGTTAATAGCAAGAGTTTTTTTTAAAAAGGATAAAGGGGAGGTTAAATTTTTTATATTTCTTACTGTTTGGTTGTTAATGCATAAGTTTTTTGTTTCCTCTATTAGTTTTAATAATTGATTTAATTAATTGCAAACACTTACATTTACATTTATGTTCAAAATGTTTTTGAAAGCTTATTGTAGCTTTGTCAATTTCATGGTGGTTATCCATACGAGAACATGTTATAAAAAAAAGACTTCATATCACATTTCTTTTATTTGATTTTAATCTCATTTTTTTTCTTTTGGAATGTTATTTTTACTTTATTGTTTATTCCAATCTTTTCCCTTTTATTATATATCCACTAATGTAAATTCTTATGTTATTTTCTAATCTGTTTCTTTTCTTTTTAACATTTCAATGTAGGCTTATTTTTATTTACTTCCTGGTTTTAACTTTTAAACTTTTGCCTGCCATGTTTAAACAAAACAAAATTAAAAAAATTCATTACAAGATGTTAAACATTTTAGGGTTTTTAAAATATTAAATAATTTGTTTATATCAATTTTTTTTTATCAATTTTCTTAATTTAACTGTTTACTAACTTTATATTTCATACAAAATAAATTAAAAAATACATTTCATATAAATACTTTATTAATTCAATTTAGTTTCACAATTTAATAAGTTTGGTGTATACATTATTATTGTTACAATAACTTTGTTTAATTTGTGTTTCATTTATACTAAACAAAAAAAATTTTATATAGTTGCAAAATTTATAAAAATTTAACAAATGTAAAAAAAAAAAATCAAATGTTGCAAAATCATAAACAAAATCATAAAAAGAGGTATTCATGCTTAGACTTATAGGGATTGTTAGGAGTCTAATGTTTAACTTTAGGCTATAAAATAGGGTAATCTTCCCGACTCTTTTTGGTTTAGTCGGTTGAGATGTTGGTGTTGAGAACTCACTAGTCCCTCATCATCAACACCATGATCATACCAAGCCCCTCTTACAACACCACAATCATGACCTAGTATGGAGCTCCTCCTTCTTCCTCATCGATATCATCTTTCCAAAAATCGGTCTCTCCTTGTACTGTAGATTTTGTGAAAGGAACAAATTTTGCAGTAAATTCAAGTTCGTTCATAGGATTTACTTGGATTTCTAAGTCTTCTTCGTTGCTAAACAATTCTTCTATTTTTGTAGCAGATGGTATGAATTCATCATCAACAGTGGAACCAAATCCAATATTGGATAGTGTTGGCATGTTTACAGGAAGAGTGTGCTTGTCATCGATGGAAAGAACAGAAGGCAGAGCAGAAGGCGAGAAAGCTCAGGAGGAAGAGCTACAGTGGTCGTTGGATCATCGATCCAAAGGACCTTCAACCGAATACCCAACAATCGTTGGATCATTCTAAGTGGAAGGACAGGATAAGCTAGAAGAGCAGCACCAAAGATAGATCAAGCCATCGATCTAAGAACATGATCGACAAACAACATTTGGTTCACGTCAAACGTTGCGAGGAGGTTATTGTTCGGGGAATCTCACTTCGGGAGAATTGGCAACTTGAAAGTTGAATTACCCGAAGCCCAAAATTCGAAATGAATAAGGACCATCGGATCTGGAGAAAATGTGATGACCATTAGATCAAGGAGAACCACGTCAGCAAGGACACATGGCGTAATCAGACAATGACAAGTGTTAAGTTGAATCAGAATTTCAGGTACATGCAAATCACGAATCTGAGTAACATGTGGCAGCTATTCGGCTCGTGACATGTCATCAAGTGACATAAGTAAGTTACGTCACTTTGGGATTTTTACCACCAACACTTGCCCAAAGTCCCGAAGTCTCGAATGTTGAAGACCCAAAGTGGACACGAAACGCCTGATCTGAAGAACACTTCGAGAGCATTCTCGACAGTCGATCTACTACAGTGGAAGGATAGTGTAAGTGGAAGTATTAACCAATAGCAAGCGATCTCCACCACTTATGACTTACTCAACAGGTGATCACTCCAGAGGAAAATGGAGTAGTGATTAGCCCAAAGTCCCGAAGTCTCGAACGCCAAGGACCCGAGGGCCAAAGAAGATCCAGGCCATCGATTGCCAGAAGGATGCGTGGCAGAAATCTGTGCAGTTCGGGGAAAAACATTTCTAGAGATAGTGAAGGAAGCGAATTTGAGATTTGAAATCCCCGAAGCCTAAAGAGTCGAAGGAGCTGAGGACCGTCAATCTGTAGGAGGACACATGTCAACAGATCATGAACTCCGGGTACAAAATACTCCGGAGGAAAGCAGAGAGTGAAAGCGTCGAAGCCCCGAAGTGAATCTCGACCATTGATCGAGAAGGGTGCCAAGGGTCGTCGATCTGGTCTTGGTAGAAAGTGTCGANAAATCCCGAAGCAGACTAGAGTCATTGATTTGAGGAGGACACGTGGAAGGAATCTATGGACTCCAGCTAAAAGCATTCTGGGAGAGCGTGAAGGTTGAGAATTGAAATCACCGAAGCCTGGAGTAGTGAAGCAGATCTCGATTGTGGATCGAGAAAATAGACACGCGTCAGTGGATTGTCAACTCTCGAAGATTGATGTACGGAGGAAAGCAGGGTTTGAGAGTTGAAACTCTCGAAGCCCGGATCACGAAATAAGTCGTAGTCGTTGATTTGGAAGGGAACTACGTGTCAATAGATCGTGGAGATCTAAGATAGCGCGTGGAAGGAGGAAAGGAGGCAGATAACAATCATTTATCGAGAGGCATCACCAAGGGATTGGAGATCAATGGTCGTGCTCAATTGTGGGGTCAGAACATGCTCGGGTCTTAATTTTTCTTGAGTGGGCCGCAATCAAAACCACAGTATCGCCAAAGGCATATGTGGAGCTTTGTAGTGAATTGCAGGGAAAAAAGCAGGTTGCCCTCAAACCGCCTTTGGTCACGCCCACAATCGTGTGGTCATGTGATAACATCGCCCAAGGTCACATCAGTAGAAGATAGGGGAAGGAGCTAGTGTTGCTAGGCTCCACATCAAAGGTTACGCATTGAAAAGTCAAAAAGGCCTCTAATGCAGGCAGACCAAAGCAATGTAGCAAAGCAGTGATGAGACTGGTAAGCCATTGATAAATACTGTATCACTGTAATAAATTTTAGAAAGAAGAGATTTATATCTTAGCGTGGTAGGGTGGTGCTAGGGAGGACTGTTGTCCTCAAAGTTTCAAGTGGGTGCTTGAACATAGGGAGTTGTAGCTTCCATCTGGTTGTAGCCAGAAAAACCAGGGTGGTGCAAGGGAGAACCATTGTTCTCTGTTATACAGGTTGGTGCCTATGTGACTAGAAGTTGGTGCTTCCATCTGGTTGGTGCCTATGTGACTGGAAGTTGGTGCTTCCATCTGGTTGGTGTTGGAACACTCAGGGAGTTTGTGCTTCCTTCTAATGGGTGCTAGAGAAACCAGGGAGTTGGTGCTCCCAGCAAGTTGCAGCTTGTAAAACAAAGGTGGTAGCCTCACAAACAGTTGGTGCTCATAAGAATGATAATGTACAGAAAATAAAGACTACTTATCATATTAAGAAGAAGAGGTTTTCTCCCTTTATGGGCTTCCTCAGGAATATTTGTCTCTGTATACTTCATGTGATTGATTGATGTTGAATACTCTATTGCTTACTTCCCTGAATTATTGTGATCATCATTGAGTGTTTTGTAATGACTTTAAAATGGGTATAATTGTTTAATCACAGTAACAACTGATTCACCCCCACTCTCAATTGTCTAACAATTGGTATAAGAGTTGGTTCCTTTTATCTAAGGGTAGATCCTAGAGCTTAAACATGACTAGCCATGAAGGAACTTCAACCAACAAGGCCCCCCTGTTCAATGGACCAAACTTTGCCTTCTGGAAAGTTAGGATGAGAACCTACATAATGGCTTTAGGTGCAGATGTTTGGGATGTGGTAGAGATTGGTTATGTAAAGCCATTTGTACTAGCTTCTAAGGATGACAAGCTAGAATTCAGCTTCAACGCTAAGGCTATGAATGCTATTCTGAGTGGGCTTGCAGAAGCAAAATTTGTAAAAGTTATGCACTTAGAATCTACCAAAGAAATGTGGGACAAACTCATTAGCAGTTATGAAGGTAATGAGAAGGTAAAGGATGCCAAGCTTCAAACCTACAGATTACAGTTTGGATAGCTAAAGATGAAAGAGGATGAAACTGTTAGGAAGTACTTTCGGAGAGTTGGAGAACTAGTAAATGCAATGAAAGTACTTGGTGAAAAAATTGAGGAAGCCTCTTTAGTTCAGAATATTTTAAGATCTCTCCCTGATATATTTAATCCAAAAAATTTTGCAATAGAAGAACTGAATGATCTTAAAATTCTACATATTGACCAACTCCTAGGAACTATGATTGCTTATGAAATGAGGATAGGTAAAGATAAACCCACCTCTAGAGAAGCATCATTTAAAGCAGATAAGAATGAGGATTCTGAGCCTGATGAAATGGAAGAAAAATTCATGAGAAAACTAAAGAAAGGATCAGGCAAGTACCAAGCCAAGTTTCCCTTCAAATGTTTTAACTATGGAAAGATAGGTCACTTTGCATATAAGTGTCCACACAAGAAGAAGGACTAGAACTCTGAAGGTGAAGAGAAGTACAAATCCAAGAGATTTGGTAAAATGAAAAGTTTATGTGTAAACAATGATGACTCTTCAGGATACACAGATAGTGATTCTTCTTGTGAAGATAAGGTTAATGACTTTATGCTTATGGCCAAAGAGGATTATGATTATAAAATCATAGAAAGCGATGTTAATGATGAATAAGTTGTGGTTGACTTGGAAGGAGAACTGATCAGTGCCCTAGAAGAAATTGCTAGACTCAGATTTAAGAAGAAAAAGCAAAAACAATTGTTGATACAGTTCGAGAAAGACAATAAAAAACCTAATGAAGACTTTGCCCTGCTAAAATTGGAATTAGAAGAGGCAAAGAAAATAGAGGACATTCTAAAACAACAGTTATCAGAGAAGAAGGCAAGATGTGAAGCCTTGGAAGAAAAGGTAGTAAAAACCAAAAAAAAGATGGAGAAGTTTAAAGCATTGTATCTCCAAAATCTTCCATGCATTAAAGCCTCAGCAGAACTAAACGACATTCTGAGAAAACAGAGATATCCTTTGTTGAAGATTGGTTTAGGCTATGTAAGTGGTTCAAGCAACAAACAACCAGAAAGCAAAGAGTCAGCAAAGATGATCAAGTTCCAAGTCAGCAGACAATCAAACCATGTGAGGACTCCGCCACCAAAAGCTAATAAAGATAAGATTATCCCTGATAAAAAACAAAGATATCAGAAGATGGACCAAAAAATGCCAAGAATAAGTCCATCCTTCAAGTACCAAAATTTCTTCCATGGTTATTATTTTTACTCTTTAATTTTGGCCATAAGATTGCAAATTGTCAAATTAAGTTTAGAGACATGCAACTAAGGAGATCAAGAAATAAACAATCTTTGCAACATAGAGCTAAACAACCAATGAGTACAAAAAGTTGCACCAATCACTTTGACCTATTGAACAATGAGCTCGAATTCCATAACTATCATAACTTTGGCCACAAAGTTGCAAACTACCATCTGAAGAATTACAAAGTAGATCCAAGGATAAAACCCTTAGCTAGAAATTCCAGCACATGGAAAAAGAAAGACAGTGAAAAATGTGACCTAGTACTTTCAGCTTAAAAACAAAAAGACCCATGGTATACAGACAGTGGATGTTCCAAGCACGTGACTGGAGACAAGGATAAGTTTTTGTCTATAAGTAAAAGAAAAACAGGAAATGTGACCTTTGGAAATGATGAACCAGGTAAAATCAAGGGTAAAGGGATGGTGAGTCTGAGTAATGGCAAAGGAAAAGCCCAGGATGTTCTTCTTGTAGGTGGTTTGAAACATAATTTTCTCAGTGTAAGTCAAATGTGTGACAGAGGATGTGAAGTGGTGTTCACTTCCAAAGATTGTAAGATAAAGTCTGTAAACTCAAGACAAGTGGTGGCTAAAGGCNCTGTAAACTCAAGACAAGTGGTGGCTAAAGGCATAGGGACAGATAATAATGTATATGTGTTGAAAGAAGATAGATAAGAGTGTCCTCCAAGAAAACATGATGAAATTTGGTTATTGCATAGGAGACTTGGACATCTAAACTTTGACCACTTAATCAAGCTCAAAAATCTTGAGGCAATAAAAGATCTTCCAAGAATATCAAAGCCACAAGATTTTGTGTGTAAACCCTGCCAAGTAGGAAAGCTAACCAGGACAGTTTAAATCCTAGATATCTACTTCAACAGAGAAACCACTCCAATTAGTTCATATGGATCTATGTGGACCATGAAGACATGAAGGCACGGGGAAAGAAAACTACTTCATTCTGATCATTGATGATTACTCCAGACTCACTTGGGTTTCTTTTCTCAAAGAAAAAGCAGAAGCATTTGAGAAATTTAAAATATTTAAGGCTTTAACTGAGAATCAAACTGGCAACAGGTTAAAGGTAGTAAAATCAGACAAAGGAGGAGAATTTATGTCAAGTGATTTCAAGGAATTATGTGATAAACATGGGATCAAGAGAGAATACACAATCCCAGGAACTCCACATCAAAATGGAGTAGTTGAGAGGCAAAAAAGAACAGTTCAGCAAATGGCCAGGTCAATGATGAATGAGAAGAACATTGATCAAACCTATTGGGTAGAAGCAATACACACATCAGTCCATATTCTTAACAAATCCCACCTCAGAGTATTGAAGGTGAATCCCCCTGCAGACAAGCGGATTCCCTCTTGGTCTCTAAACTCCTAAGGCCAAGACAAAAGGTGCTTAACATGGACATTGACTTCCTTTTAGATCTAATCAAGCTAATGAAAGAAAGAGAAAGAGAAATATATGTACCTTATGAACAACGTTTATCCTTGCAAAGTCCAGGCCGAGCTTCGATCTTGAGCTCCTTGATAGGTCCTGCAAAACAAACAAAGATACAATGGACTTCCTACTCTACTGATATTAGCTCAATCATAGATCCATCTAATGTAGACAAACTTATATGGAACAAGTACAAGTTTGAAAGAAACAGGCCAAGCACTGATTATATTAATGAGAATAAGTAAAAGTAATTACAATCCTTTGAATGAAGGTGTAGCAGCCTCTTCCAGTTCTCCTTGTCCAACCCATTTGCTCAATCAATCTCCACTGATTTCTTTGATGGCATCTCACTCATGAGATCATAAGTTTGATGTAATTCCAAATTGTCATTGTATGTTAATACCACTTATAGGATCATAAGTTTGGCATCAAACTCTAGTCTCTATTATGCCTTTCACCATGAGAAGGCCTCCTTATATAACCTTGAAGGGGTCCAACCACTTGAGATATCTTTGGGATGAGTTGAGGATTCCTCTCCTTCAATTGAGGATATCCCTTAAGATCATGCCTTGACCATCTATTCGAATCCAACTACCTTCAGGATTTGAGGGATTCTTCCCTAATTTGCCTCAACAAACCCATAATTTTCTCAAAAGAGGGTAGCGCTTCCCCATAAGGGTGCACAGGGTGCTCAAGCACTCCCCCAAAGAGGCTCAGGGAGCGCCAACACTCCCTGATAGTGGGTACGGGAGCACTCCTCTCCAAAATTCATTTTTTGAGTGGTTTTCTCAATGAAAAAGGACTTGTACTTCTTGCCAAGTGATTTTTCTTCTTCCACACTATCCTTTGAGGTGTCTTAAGTGTCTTCATGATGTTGTTATCGGAACGACATAGTCAAGATGGAAACATACTGTTTTTGACACTTGCAACACTTATAGTCAAGATGCGACACTTGCGGACAAGATGCAACACTTACAACACTCGTAATGACGACACTTGTGACACCATCGAAGTGAGTAATTTTGAGGTGTAACAGATTGCCCCCCAAAGTATGAAGTTAGAAGATGATGATGACTGAAGTAATTTGTAGACTTTTCGAGCAATGGTATGGACGCAGAGAAACCGGAAAAAACTGCACACAACCATCAAACAAATATTATGACATGTTTCAAAACCCAAGGCAGGCATACCTATGCTTGAGTGATAAAGACTTTTTAGGTATGGCCGCCATAAAATACACTGCGGATCCATAATTATATTGACAAAATGGTATAGCCACTGCAGATAGAATGTGGATCTATACTCCTTATGACCTGAATTGATCGTAGCCACGAAGAATACACAGTGGATCTATGAGATGACAAGACATAGCCACGACCAATACAAAGTGGATCTATGTAACAGTATATGTGTCATAGTTCAAAAGAACTCCTTTGCAATCTAGGCAAAGTATACATAAGAGTGAAAACTCAACCCAAGGTCTTCTTACCGATCCCGATGTAGTATGAATCTAACCATGTGAATGTATTTCTTGATGTCGAACATGGCAGAAACCACTTGATTACTAGTCAATGATGTAAACCGTTAACAAGCGTGAGGGAGATCACCGTTGATGTCAATGATTCCCAAGGTACTCTAGTACATTCCAACGAATGTGAATGAATGAGATGAATTTAAACATACGTGGAATCATCCGATCAGAGATCAATGATGTAAACCCATTGTCGGACACGATGAGGCTTGCCATTGAGGCATGCAAGCCCCAAGGTACTAACTGGTTTCTAAGTCTAGCTCATGGATAATGTGTTGAAGTTGACATGAATAGATTCGTCGAAGGAGGGCCTTGATGTATCCCCCATCAATGACACGAAACTGACACAGAGATGTAATTGGTAGATCAAATGAACATGGACTGACATGGGTATTGAAACAAGGTATTTGTGATGGCTGACTCTCGAGGTAGATACTTCCCTTGAACACTGAGGCACGACAGTAGAAACATGACATGAACCAAAACTTGATGATGCAGTGGATGTTGTGACTTTTGTTAGGTGACCCAAAGGAGTAAAAGAAACTCAGAGGATTGGCTCAGTGCAGAGGTTCAGCGGATTAAAATGCATGCAAAGACAAACTGTCGTGTTCAAGGGCGACTGTAAGAGTTACTGGTAGTGTTCTCAAAAACTGCTTGGCTTGTTTCTTTCAATTTTTCCCCCATCCAAGTATATGAGCACCTATTTTTAATTTAACAAGCTCAAGGAGGGTAACACATGCTCGATATAACTCAACTTCGCTAAGTCCCTCTTCCTTTGTTTAACGAATTGGAAGAAGTAAGGGTTCGATCCCATATGGGCCCTTCAATGTATGATCATTTAACGAGTCCAGAGAAGGTAAACTTGGTGGTTTTTCATATTTAGAGAGTCTGAAAACAACTTAAGGATGACTCCAATGTTGTCCTTTTTCGTAATATTAGTCTTACGAGGCCAAAAAAGAGATAAATTATCACTCGAAAGACGCCCTTTCAAACCTTTCAACGAGTGGGAAAGGAAGCGATATCACTCGGAAATCTTTTCATGTTTAGAGAGTCTGAAAAGAGTTTAAAGAAGACTCCAGGGGGTTCCTTTTTCGTATATCCATGCAGGTCCGAAAAAGACATAAAAGTTTACCCGGTTGCATTCTTATGTATTTACGAGCACGAGAAAGAATAAAGACTAAGCTCGGTATGCCCCCAACTTGAAAGCTAGGGGCTTACCTCCGGAATGATCATCAAAGGCTGGAGAAGTGCCCTCCAAGCTTCAATTCATTCACCGACTTTGGGGTTGTCACTAATTTCTCTACTAGATGGAGAAAAATGATAAGGGTGGATGAAATGAAGGTTAAAGAGAGGTGATTGTTTCATTTTTTAACGAGATTGACACAAAAAAGGAACTATGCTCACAGCTCCAGGTTTAATCCCCAGATTGTTGTTTCATTTTTTAACAAGCTTGCTACAGAGAGGAAAACTATGCCCAAGGCCTCTGTTTCATTTTTTAACGCGCTTGCTACAGAGAAAAGAAATTGTTGGACACACCTACCACACTTAGAAGGGGGGTTGAATGAGTGTGGGGATCTTTTCCCAAAGCTTCCCTCTTACAAAAAAACTCATTAGTTAGCATTCGACATTTACTCATTACTCATTGTTGTCATTAATAATCAGTTAAATGTGAATACATATCAGCAATATATCATCAACAAATCATCTCCACAAGGAACATAAGGAACACAAGATGTATGTACAATTTTTCTTTTTATTATGGACTTCAATCCGGGGGTTTTTCAGCAACAACTGAATAGGTACAACTCTGCAAGAGCACCAACTCTATATATGCAAGACTCATCTTACATTCTTAGCACCAATTGAGATGGGCAACAATCCTCAACAGATATCAATCCACCATAAACAAGGCATCAACCATTCAACACAGTACCAAACAACTGTAATCAACACATACCATAAACAAGTGCATCCAACCATGTACCAAATTATATACCAATAATGTGTCCAACTACTCATCAACAATGAATCATCAATATGTACCAACATCATCAACTATACACCTCATGCATGTGCCAACTCATCCAATTGTTTCTCAACCATGACTAGTTTTGGATTAGTCAACAACCCTAACTTGAAATAATCATAACTTTTGTACATGCTTGAATAAATATGTGAAACTGATACACAATGTTCTTCAATGTTTTTAATTCAATTCCTCCAGTTGGCACTATACTTGTAACCTCTTAGAAAAATGGTTATAGCAAAAATGGCATACCTTGCTGAATTCTAGTTATTCTAGAGGCGACCTTGTAGAGAGTGTGCCCATGGAATATTTGTTGAATCGATCTGAAACTGTTACAAAGAATACTAAATATTGTAATATAACCAACACAATTTGTCTCATTGAATTTGGATCTTTTATGAAGGAATTTATGACGTTTTTACCGAAACACACGTTTTGACTAGTTTAGGGACTGGTCACAAACCCTATTTTCCACGGAGTTTAAATCAAAAATAAAATGACCCACAAGGGACCAAATTTCTTGGCTCATAGATGCTTGGATATGTTTCTCCTTGCATAACAATTTCAGGATCGAATCATTATAGAAAAAATTTATAGCGAAATGGTAAGATGACATGTAAATAACATAGCTTAGAAAGCAACATCAAAGGAATTTATCCTTCCCTTGCATCAGCCTCATTTTTCTTCACTTTCCTCAGATTTAGGCTTATATATCCTTGGTTACCTCAGTCACCTATAGATATTCAATATGCTCAAAGTTTTCCACACCAAAAATGTTCAAAAATCTCTCACAATGCTCCAAAAGATTTTCTCACAAAAAGCTCTCCATTGGTCCACAAAAGGATGATCTGAGACCATTGCTATCTTATTTGTACTTTCATCCTCTACGTCACTCAACCCATTTCTAGGTCCATAGCCCATTTTAGGTTACTTAACCTATTTTCTTATTTTAGGGTTAACCACTTTCCATAAATAGAAAGGTTCTCCAATGCTTTATCATTTAAATATTCCTTCTTGATTTTTGTCTTATACTTTATCATTTCTTGATTTTATCACTTCTAGTGATTATTTAAATAATCCACCTTGAATTTTCACTTTAATTTATCCATTTAAATAATATTAACCCATTTCTAGGTCCATGTAACCTATTTTCCTTATTTTTAGGGTTAACCACTTTCCAAATATTCCTTCTTGATTTTGTCACCTTACTTTATCATTTCTTAGTTTTGTCACTTCTCTTGTGTTTAAATAATCCACCTTGACTTTGTCACTTTACTTTATCATTTAAATAATGATTTTCTTCTTTCTAGGTCACTTTGATTTCTTTGACCTTAGGGGCTTCAAGCCTTCATCACGGGGGTCCATCTTTGTAAGGCCATAACTCTCAAACCATGAGGGAGTTATGTGACATTCCACCACCAATGGCATGAATAAGCACTATCCATCTAGGATAGTTTCACCAACAATTTCCTTGATCTTCATCTAGTTATTCTACATGCAAGCATGGGTCCTCCAACCATTCTTCTAGGATGTAACTCAATCCCATAAGCGTCTTCTGAGTGAGGGGCACCCTCCATAAGGGGACCACTTTGGAGTTCATATGTTTGTGCACCTTATCAATCGATAAGACAATAATGGAGTCATCTATACATTTTTCAACAATGCATCATATACCAATGAAACCATCGATCATCTTCATCATGTATTAATGACAACTCATTGATCATATTCATCTATGCATTCTCATCAAGGACAATACATTACATTACATCAATCATCAATCAATCAATCCTTTGACATCAATCAATCCTTGACATCAATCAATGTCATCAATGAATCAAACCATTGGCATCAATGACAACATGATCAACAATCTCCCATTGGCATTGATGGCAATACCAATGATGTCAACACCAATTACCAATTATTGATGTCAACATGAATAAAGGCATGTTCTACATCAATAGTCAATGTATTTATCTCTCCCCATAAATAAACATCAATCATCAATGTGATTAACTCTCCCAACGACATCAATGTCAAAGGCCATTCTCATCTTGGGGATACTCCCCTTGCTTGAACTCTCCTTGGGGTTTGCTCCTCCCACAATGCGAGATACCCTTTGATCTTCCTTTGAATAATATCTCCCCTTTTTTAGAAACAGGGATATCACTCTGAAGTAATGTTGAAGATACATTAGAGTGCCTCCCCTTTGACCATTTCTCCCCTTGAAATTATGCTCATGTGCTCTTTCTTCAAGTATAGTGCTCTTTTCTAGGTATACATGATAAATATCCTCCTAGAATCATGGGAAGAAGAATGACTCCCCTATGGGCATGTCTCATATCTTTTAACGCAAGATGAACATTGTGCTACCAATATAGCGATCCTTGGACTGTTCATGCATCAAACTCATGCCATACCGAGCATCATGAAGCAAAGATATGTCATCAATGGAAATAGAGAATCATGAACAATATATCCACCAAATTTACATCGTAGCCTGCAAAATGTACCCACCATGCACAACACCTATGTACATCAACCACCTACATCCCAATGATATGTGCCAAAGATATCATCCATGAAATGTATCACCATATGTCACGACATTGCATCTGATATGCCAACATGTGCATCTACCAACATGACAAACAATGTGCATCTATCAATATGCTAAACAAATACCATCCATGGAGTGTACCATCATACAACATTACATGCACCAAGCAAATTATATCAACCATGCGTCGATAAGCTAAGATTCCCCGATGATGTACAACATGACTATCAATCTACAGCATGTCTCAATGTAGCTATCCGCATTGAAAATGCATTATATTTAACAATACCATATGCTTCCAATGGCTCATCGCCAAGATATATCAATGGGGAAACCAAAGAAATTACCCGATAGCCATGTACTCCAATAGATCGACATCAAACCATACTCATGGGTTGGTATGGTACACCAAGATTTATTTTATATCATAACCTTTAGTGATCTAACTTAGAACCATGAAAACCTGCAGAAAACGGTGTCAGAACCTGCAATATACAATGTCAGACTCTGCAGTATCGAGTTATACCATCACATCAAACTCAAGCCATGTGCATTGATTTTCCCCAAGGCTTCGCGGACTGCGACTCTTGCCTGGCGGAGGTGCATGCGTGCGATTATTCGAGGTCAGAATATTGTGGACAACGACTATCCTGCTGATTTTCGCGTGTGCCTTATTAAATGGCTTTGAACTTCCCTTCAATCTTTCATTACGATAAGGCTACGCTGTCTTCTTCACCCACTTTGTAGATGACCCTTCTCTTGAGAACTTGGTCTTTGGTATCCATCTTTTTCAAGAATGTCTCCCTTTCTTACTTCATTCCCTTCTTCTGGCCATGCTGTGAAGTCCTCTTCATGGCCTTTCTTCTTGTGTTCTAGCACTCCGGGGATTTGTGGCCAAACCCACTTCACCGGTATGGCATCTCATAGAGTTACCGATGAGCAGTATGTCATGTTGATCACATCTCCAACTTGTGGTGTTATAGAATCTTTCATTATATCTTCTTTCATAAGATCACCGTTAAAATCTTTTGACCATATCCATTACACTTGAATAACAATGCCCATGAAAATACTTTCATACGCTTTATTTTGGTGTCCCAAAATGCTTCTTGATTTCTTCCTTGCTTTGTTCTTTTGAAATTTTCTTTGCAGCAATATTAGATGGTTTTGCAACATTATCTTCTTTCTTTGATGGACTTTACCTCATGCTTCTTTGGGTGCTTTCTTGGTATGTGTATCTTCTCCTTTGTATCCAAGACTTGAGTTATCACATGATGGTCTTTGACTTTCCAAGATCTCATCAAGATTAGTGAGCTATTCAAGAATTTGTTTGACTTTCACCTTCTTTCTAAGGTCAACAATTTCCAGCTTATAACTTGCAACATGAATCTTCCTTTTTCATTTGAATCTTCAATAGTTCTTCTATTCTTTTGGCTTCTTCAATTTGGGTCTTGGGATGGACAATAGTTTCAATTTTTTTTTTTTTTTAATCTCATCATCTATATTCATGTCTTCTTTTCCATTCTTTTAGTCTTGTGGTCTCTTCTTCCTTTTCTTCTAATTTAGAACTCTCTTCTTGTTCTTTGAGCATTCCCCTTTAATTTCAAGATGTGCCTTTGACTCCTCTAAGAAACTTCTTAGTGTTATCGAAAATATAGTTATAGCCTTAAATGAAGTCGCTCCTAATACGTATAAACCCTCTTCAATTTCCTTTTTGAAGTTTTAATGAATTTCTTCCTATTCTTTTCATGGGATAAATACCATCAAAACTTTACACAAACTATATCTACATCTTCTTCTTCACTTGTAGAAAAATTCATCATCATCATCATTGCATTCAAGGGCTGAGTGTTCTTTACCTTCATTGAAATATCCTCATGATCTTCCTTTTTTCCAATATCAACACATACTTCTTTGCTTTTATTTGAAATGTCTTCAGATCTTCCTTTGTTCTATTATCACTTGATTCTTTATCTTCATTTTGAAATGTTTTCAAATCCACATTTAGAAATAAATGCATTCAAGAGTTTTTGATGATTCTTTGCAACTGATGATCTTGATGGGTGGTCTTTAATTTCTTCTTTCTCTTCCTTGCTTTTGATATGTCTCCTCTAGCTTTAGCCATAGATCCTTGGCCGGAGTGCATTGTCCCATGCTCTCTTTGATGGGCTTGAGAGTCCACTAAGAAATTGTCTTGAGAGGTAATGCATCATTCTTCTTTCCTTCCCTTTGAAACAAACTTTGACTTGTTCTTCAATGGAACATATCCATCGATGGTTGCCTTCAAATAGTTAGCTCCCATTGTCTTCAAATACACTCATCTCTATTCTCCAAGTAGGAATAGTTTTTCTTCATCAAGAGTTGGAACTTCATCATCCATCATTGTCTATGGATCTCCTTCAAACTTGTTAAGGCTTGTAGTGAGAAGCCACTCGTGCAATTGTTGGACACACCTACCACACTTAGGGGGAGGGGTGAATGAGTGTGGGATCTTTTTTCCCAAAGCTTCCCTCTTACAAAAAACTCATTAGTTAGCATTATACATTTACTCATTACTCATTCATATCATTAATAACCAGTTATATGTGAATACATATCAACAACATATATTAATAATATATCATCAACAAATCATCTCCACAAGGAACACAAGATGTATATTATAATTTTTTCTTTTATTATGGACTTCAATCCAAAGGGTTTTTAAGCAACAACTGGAGAGATTACAACTCTACAGGCACTAGCTCTATATTACAGGAACTGGAAACATTCGGCTACCAAGCTGAGGATGAGGGCAACCAATCCTCATAGGATATCAATCACATTACCATAAATAAGGCATCAACCGTACCAATGTGCAAACAACACATGTCTTGTACCATAGAAACAAGTGCATCCAATACATGTACCAAGTATATACCAATCATGTGTCAACTACTCTGGCAAAATGACTATCAATATGTTACCAACATAATCAACTATACACCTCATGTATGTACTTAGCTCATCAGCTGCTTGTCTCAACCATGACTAGTTTTGGATTGATCGACAACCCTAACTTGAAATAATCCTTAACTTTGTACCTATAATGAATAAACATTTGAAACTGATACACAATTTGTTTTGGTGTGTTTTATGCAATTCCTCTAGATTGAACTACTTGTAACCTCATAAAGGAGTTATAGAAAAAAGTGGCATACCTTGTTGGATGGATTATTCTAGAGGCGACCTTGTAGAGTGTGCCCCACATGAAATATTTGTTGAATTGATCTGAAACTGTTCCAGAGAGATACTAAGGGCTGTAATCTAACCAACACTTTTGGTCTCAATGAATTTGGATATTGTGAAGAAGTTATGACGTTTTACCAGAACACTTGTTTTGACTAGTTTAGGGTTGGTCCGCAAACCCTATTTTCCATGAGTGTAACTCCAAAATACGATGACCCAAAATCTGAATTTTTAACCACAGATGCGGATATGTTTCTCACTTTCATAGGAATTTCAGGATCTAGTCATTATAGAAAAAGTTATGGTGAAAATGGTGGGGTGTTTAAATAACGTACCGTAGAAAGCACCATCAAAGAATTTATCCTTCCTTGCATTTCGGGCTTATTTTCTTCACTTTCCCTCCTCGAATTTAGGCTTAGATATCCTTGGTTACCTCAATCACCTATATATTCAATATTCTCAAGTGTTCCACACCAAAATGCTCAAGAAGCTCTCTCCATCAATACTCAAAGATATTCTCTGAAGCTCTCCATTGATCCACAAAGGATGATCTACAAAGAGACCATTGTTATCTTATTTGTACTTTCATCCTCTAGGTCGCCAACCCATTTTGAGTCATAACCTATTTTCCTTATTTTAGGGTTAACCATAAATAGAAAGTTCTCAATGCTATCATTTAAATATTCCTTCTTGATTTTTGTCACCTTACTTTATCATTTCTTGATTTTGTCACTTCTCTTGATTATTTAAATAATCCACCTTAGTTGTCACTTTGGTTATCATTTAAATAATATTAACCCATTTCTAGGTCCTTAACCTATTTTCATATTTTAGGGTTAACCACTTTCACCAATATTCCTTCTTGAGTTTGTCCGCGACTTTATCATTTTCTTGATTTTGTCCACTTATCTTTATTATTTAAAATAATCCACCTTGACTTGTCACTTTACTTTATCATTTAAATAATGATTTCTTCTTTAGGTCACTTTGACTACTTTGACCTTAGGAGACTTCAAGCCTTTGTGTGAGGGTCCTCCAGCTTTGTAAGACCATAACTCTAAAACCATGAGGAGTTATGTGACATTCCACATACCACCGAAATGGCATGACAAGCACTATCCATCTAGGATAGTTTCACCAATAATTTCCTTGATATTCATCTCGTTATTCCACATACAGGCATGGGTCACTCAACCATTCTTCTAGGATAACTCAAATCCATAAAAGCGTCTTCCAGTGAGGGCTTTTCACCATAAGGGGACCACTGGAGTTCATCCCATTTGTACACCTTATCAATCATGATAAGACCCGATAATGAGTCATCTATACATTTTTTCAACAATGCATCATATACCAATGAAACCACATAGATCCATCTTCATCATGTATCAATGACAACTCGATGATCCATCTTCATCTAATGCATTCTCATCAAGGCTCATTGATCCATCTTCATCTATGCATTCTCATCAAGGACAATACATATTATATTACATCAATCATCAATCAATCAATCCTTTGACATCAATCAATCACTTGACATCAATGAATCAAACCATTGACATCAATGAAAACATGATCCAACAGAAACTATGCTCGTGACCTCTGTTTCATTTTTTAACGAGCTTGCTACAGGGAAAAGAGACTATGCTCGTGGACTCTTCTTGATCATGGCTTACAAGAGAATAACGCTTTGGAAGGACACCATGTCAAGGGACAAAACTCGGTAATGGCTTCCAAGAGATCTTCACTGGATGGAGGAAAATCACTAGGGAAGGAACATATGTCGAGGGATGCGACAGGGGTAAGGAGATCAGGCTCCAATATCCCTACCGAAGATATCACCATGTCAACTACCGGATCCAAATCATCAGAAGTTGAAGTCATGGGATATAACGCCACATAATTGACATGCGGCGGGGGCGATACTGTCGTCATATAAGAACCATTCAGGGAGGTAATCTAGTCAGGACCGATGAATGAAAGTTGATCAATAGTCACAATTATTCCATCATGAGGGAAATATATCACACGAAAAAGAGTGGATACAACAACTTTCATGGAATAGACATAATCCCGCCCAAGGAGTAAAGTGAAATCCAAGGGGTCTCAGACTACCATGACATCAATAAAGACAGTTTTCCCTCCCAAAGTTACCGGAAACTGAGGAAGGGTTTCTAAAGGTTGACTAGTTCTTCTATTAAAAGCTAACAGATTATGTGTAACTGACGCAAGCTGAGGACAACCCAAAGCATGCCAAGCAACAGAGGACAAAATAGGAACGTCTCGACCACAAACCTGTACTGTAATCTGGAAAGGAATGTGAGAGGGAAGACGAGGTCCAGTTAGTGTACCTCAATAAAAAAGGGTGGCCTCATTACCTGGAGGGGGTTTCACGGAAGAAGGAATAATGCCCCCCATCACAGTAGATTTTGTATCAACGAGAAAAACATGTGCAATATTGGATTTACTCTTTAGAGGAAGAGTAGGATTGACCGATGATGGGATCGGATCGACCACGTTGTCACTCTTTAGAGGAAGAGTAGGATTGGCTGATGAAGGGACCAGAGCAACCACTTTGGCACTCATCAGAGGAGGAGCAGGATCGATCGATGATGGAATCGGATCGACCACTTCGGTTTCATTCTCCAAGGGGAGAATGGGGTCGACGGGTGGAAACGGATCAACCACATTGGTGTCACTCTCTAACGGGAGAGTAGGATCGATCGAAGATAGAACAAGATCGACCACTTTAACACTCTTCAGATGAAGGGTGGGACTGAATGAGGAAGGGACTGGATCAGTCACTTGGGTTTCACTATGTAGATGAAGAGTGGGGCTGACCGATGACAGAACTGGATCAGCTACTTGGGTTTGTGGTTCAATCGAAGAGGAAACTAGATTGACCACCTGATCAACTGGACTGACCAGGGATGGAACCGGATTGACCATATCATCAACTAACGATGGGTTGGGGGAAAGGTTACGATAACCTTTTGGAAGTTGAAGTTTTTCCAAAAGAGAAGAAGCCTCATCCATGCAAGGACAAAGGTGAGAATAATGATCACCTTTGTGTAACATACAAGGGAATTTGACAATTGTCTTCTTCTTACCAACCTTAACGTCACTAGTTGACGGGGTATCACTGGAATGACTAGCAGAGACCGATGACGCGGAAGACCACATTTCTAATACCTTGGGGATACTAGGGCAATCCCTCATAAAGTGGTCACCCTTACAAAGACTGCAAGGGAATTTGGGTTTCGAATTCTTCATTTTAATCTTGTTGACCTCATCAACACTCCCAGTACTATTAATAGTAGATGGTTGTTGGGATTCAACATCTAATGTTGTTGGAGCCTTGGTCATTTTAGGGCTCTTCTTCTTCTTCTCTTTCTGTTTCTTCTTCTTCTGATTAGCCTGGCTACTTGCTTTAGAGATTTCACTAGGCGAAGAAGGAGAAATGGAAGGAGACTTAATGGGAAAAGATGGTGAAAATTCGACGTGAGGTTGATGTGTGGGTGGTGTACTGACATCTAAAGTATTAGGTGCAGTTGAAACATTGGGAGGATTCGAGATCACCGGAGTGGGGAACAACCAAACCGGTAATCTGATGGTGAGTCCCGGAAGACTCAGTGTGGCAATATATGGAGGACCAAAGTTTCCAAACGAAGGAAAGGAATAAGGTTCCCCAGGAGAAGGGGTTCCTCCATTGGTACTCTCAGGATTTGATGCCATTAACACTGACTCGACCTAAGGTCTAGTAAGTAATACAACCAACACACGCTATGAATTTGAGAAGCAAACAATCAAACAAAACCTTCCCACAATGAAACCACTAGTTGGTGATGAAATCCAACGTCGCGAGATCAAAATAGGAAGAGGCGGGGATAGAGCGGGTGGATCAGTTACATTGGGGACCTGCTTAATGGACTTATGCCTTGGTGCAAGCTTCCACGCAGTAATTGTCGATTTACCCTCCAAGGAGCCCGAGTGAGTTTGACCAATGTCTGTTCCAGGTACAGTGAGACTTCCCTTCACCGTCACCTTGTGTGAGACCCTAAAGATTACGGATACTAAGGTCACCAACTTGTAGTCAGCCCCTGGGAGGGTATAGTCGATAGTCCGATCCGAACGTATGGGCAGGATAACAAGTCTGAAATCAACTCGAGAGGCTCCCACACATAATCGTGGGTATACCCTCAAGTGACCCCCAATATACGATCTGACCACTACAAACAGTTGGTCCACAGAGGGATAATACTCGTAACTCACCCGAATGCAACCTCGTGTGTAACCCCTGTGTGAGAGGGGGATCCTAGAAAGCCTATATGACAATTGGATTTTCTCTCCCTCTCGCAAGATGCTAAGTTTGTTTTATAGCTTTGGAAAGTTACCCTTTCAACCTATTCCAAAGCCCTACACCTTAAACTAATGTAGGTTTGCTAACAAAGATGTAAAAAGTCTGATACATTTTAGTTAAGTGTTGATTTTAGTGGTTGTTGTTTACTCAGAGGTGTATGAGAGTGAAGACTGGTGATATTATGACTCAGTTCCCAAAACATGCATAAGAAATGATAAGCAATCTTTTCTTTCAATGAATGTCTAATTAATGGAAGGAGAAAGATTTTCCTTTCACTGTCAAACACTAAGATGAGATGACTTCATGCAATAGTACTCAATAAGGAACCCAACATAATGCTAAAATGTTTGTATGTGACTGATAACCAGTAGATGTAAAGCTTCCTATGCTAATCGGATTTCAAGAGTTGTGAGATTTAAGAAATCTGGAAGCAAACTTCACATAAACCAAAAGACACCCTTGTTGTGATCAAACAAGAAACATAAGGCCAAAAACTCAAAAGGAAGGAGAAAGAGTTTGGACAAGATGACTCAAAGATCATAAATCAAAGTACAAAAGACCTTTGAAACTCCTTACAAAGTTTTCACTCATTCAGATAAACGAGAAGAAAACGACAAATTGACTTCAAATCGTGAAGATCAAAGAGTTGTTGAAACATAAGGGAAAATGTCAAAAAAATCCAAACAAGAGATGATGAATCCTTAGAAAACAAGGTGGTTTGAGGGCCAAACAAGGACACACTAAGATAGCATGAATCCTGAGTAGATGAATCAGCAAAAAGACTGAGAAAAAAACAATGTTTAAGAAGATTTTTTGCAAAACATGGGGTAGCGCTCCCCCATAAGGGGATACAGAGCGCTCCAACACTATGTGCAACACTGTAAGGGAGTCCCAACGCCCTGGTGCTAAGGGAAAGGGAGCGCTCTGCTGCAAAAACTCAGAGAAATGCCCAGAAACTCAAAACAAAACTCAGGAAGAATGCAAAATTCTGTGTTTAAGATAAATCCAAGAGCCAACAATCAAACCTAAGGATCAGAGACATTCATGGAGAAGGTCAAACCAGTGGGCAAAGCAAGCCAAGACAAGACCTAGGAAAGGAAACAAATCAGAGCCCCTCCCCAATGGAGTCGCCAATTTCTGTTGAAGGTGAATCCCCCTGCAAACAAGTGGATTCCCTCTTGGTCTCTAAACTCCTAAGGCCAAGACAGAAGGTGCTTAACATGGACACTAACTTCCTTTTAGATCTAATCAAGCTAATGAAAGAAAGAGAAGGAGAAAGATATGTACCTTATGAACTATGTTTGTCCTTGCAAAGTCCAAGTTGAGCTTCGATCTTGAGCTCCTTGATAGGTCCTGCAAAACAAACAAAGATACAATGGATTTCCTATTATACTGATATTTACTCAATCATAGATCCATCTACTGCAGACAAACTTATATGGAACAAGTACAAGTTTGAAAGAAATAGGGCAAGCATTGATTATATTAATGAGAACAAGTAAAAGTACTTACAAGCCTTTCAATGAAGGGGCAACAACCTCTTCCAGTTCTCCTTGTCCAACCCCTTTGCTCAATCAATCTCCACTGATTGCTTTGATGGAATCTCACTCATGAGATCATAAGTTTGATGTAATTTCAAATTGTCATTGTCTGTCAATACCACTTATAGGATCATAAGTTTGGCATCAAACTCTAGTCTCTATTCTGCCTTTCACCATGATAAGGCCTCCTTATATAACCTTGGAGGGGTCCAACCACTTGAGAGATATTTGGGATGAGTTGAGGATTCCTCTCCTTCAGTTGAGGATCTCCCCTAAGATCATGCCTTGACCATCTATTTGAATCCAACTACCTTCAGGATTTGAGGGATTCTTCCCTAATTTGCCTCAACAAACCCAGAATTTTCTCAAAAGAGGGTAGCGCTCCCCCATAAGGGTGCACAGGGCGCTAAATCACTCCCCCAAATAGGCTCAAGGAGCGCCAGCACTCCCTGATAGTGGGTAGGGGAGCGCTCCTCTTCAAAATGCATTTTTTGAGTGGTCTTCTCAATGAAAAAGGACATGTACTTCTTGCCAAGTGATTTTTCTTCTTCCACACTATCCTTTGAGGTGTCTTAAGTGTCTTCATGATGTCGTTATGGGCACGACATAGGCAAGATGGAAGCATACTGTTTTTGACACTTGCAACACTTATAGTCAAGATGAGACACTTACAACACTCATAATGACGACACTTGCGACACTATCGAAGTGAGTAATTTTGAGGTGTAACACAGACCACACAGTGACAAGACACCTTATGAACTATGGTATGGAAGACCTGCTTCAATCAAACACTTCAAAGTCTTTGGGAGTAAGTGCTACATAAAGAATAATAATGAAAACCTTGGCAAGTATGATGATAGGGATAATGAAGGCATCTTCTTAGGATATGTTACCAATAGTAAAGGATATAGATGTTTTAATAAAAGATTGTATAAATTAGTTGATTGCATTGATTTAAAGGTTGATGAAGGAGTCCCAGTAAGAGAGGTGAACAATATCGAGTCTGCTACAGAGGACACAGTTGAATATGAAGATGAACAGGTACAAGAATCATAAAGAGAAGACTCTGAGTTAGATACAAATACTCTGCAGGACTCAAACCAGGAGATAAAGACAAAGACACCCTCTAGAGTTATTAGGAAGAATCATCTTGAACATCAGATAGTTGGTCATCTAAACCAAGGAGTTCGGACAAGAAAGCAGTTGAATAATGTCTCAGAACAATCTCATATTGCCTTTCTGTCTCTGCTTGAGCCTAAAGACTTTAATGCAGCCAGCGAAGATGACCATTGGGTTAAAGCCATGAATGATGAACTTGAGCAGATTGAGAAAAACAATACTTGGGAGATGGTCCCTAGACCTAAAGGTAAAAATGTCATAAGTTCCAAATGGGTCTTTAAGAATAAATTGAATGAGCAGGGACAAGTTGTCAGGAACAAAGAAAGATTGATTTGTAAGGGCTATGCACAGATTGAAGGACAAGATTTTGATGAAACCTTTGCACTAGTGGCAAGATTGGAAGCCATCATAATGTTTATTGCCTATGGATGTCATAAGAAGTTTAAAGTCTATCAAATGGGTGTCAAGTCATCTTTTCGAAATGGAGATCTAAAACAAGAAGTCTATATGGAACAACCAGAAGGTTTCCAATTGTAAGATAACCCTGACTTTGTCTGCAAGCTAAAGAAAGCCTTATATGGGTTGAAACAAGATCGTCGTGCCTGGTATTACAAACTGGATAAGTATCTTCTAGACAAAGGGTTCAAGAGAGGAATAGTTGACTGCAACCTATATATCAAAACAGAGGACAATGATTTGCTCATTGTGTTGGTCTATGTAGATGACATCATCTTCTGAAGTAATAATGATTCATTGGTACAATGGTTTGCTTTTTCCATGCAGTCTGAATTTGAAATGTCTATGATAGGGGAACTGTCATTTTTTCTTGGTCTGCGAATTATTCATAGGTTTGAAGGAATATTTCTTTCTCAAGAGAAATATCTAAGAGAAATGTTGAAAATGTTTCAAATGGAAGATTCTACACTTATTAGTACACCTATGGTGGTTGGTTGCAAGCTCAACAAAGATGATATTTCACTTGATGTTGATCAAAGAACATATCGATCAATGATAGGCAGTCTTTTGTACATCACAACATCCCGTCCTGATATAATGCAAGCTATTGGAATGGTAGGTCATTATCAGTCTGCTCCTAAACAAATTCATTTATCAGATGTCAAGAGGATATTCAAATATTTTAAGGGTACAATGACTTATGGTCTTTGGTATTCTAGAAATCGAAATTTTCAATTAACTGCATATTCATATGTTGATTGGGAAAATTGTTTGGATGAGAGAAATAACACCAGTGGAGGTGCATTCTTCTTAGGTGATTCGTTAGTAGCATGGCTTAGTAAGAAACAAGGATCTATTTCATTATCAACTACAGAGGCAGAGTACATTTCTACTGCTACTTGTTTCACTCAGATTTTATGGATGATATAAACTCTTGCAAATTTGAAGGTAACTTATATTGATCCAATTCCACTTCACTGTGATAACACCAGTGCCATTAGTGTCTCCAAGAATCTTTTTCTTCATTCAAAGACTAAGCATATACCGATAAAATATCATTTTATCAAAGAACAGGTTACAAATAGAGTTGTTCAGCTGCATTATATTCCAACCACAGAACAAATTGCAGACATCTTTACTAAACCCCAAGCCATGACACCATTTGAATATCTCCGTCAGAAGCTGGGTGTCATCCCTTCTCTCACCTAAGAGATTCCATCCTGTCAGGGGGAGTATGTGTTGGTTGAATATCTGATACCTCTGAAAATTACTGCAAAATCTCAGGGGGAGCATGTTTTCTTTGACATTGATGACAAAGGGGGAGAAAAGGTGTTGTCTGGATGCTACAGTTGGAGGTCTAAGCAGAATAGTGCAACCTTTCAAGGTTGCCATCAATGCCAAAGAGGGAGATGTTTGGCATGTTTATAGGAAGAGTGTGCTTGTCATCAATGGCAAGAATAGAAGGTGGAGCAGAAGGCAATAAATCTCAAGAGGAAGAGCTACAGTGGTCGTTGGATCACCGATCCAAAGGACCTTGAACTGAATACCCGACAACCGTTGGATCAATCTAAGTGGAAGGACAAGATAAGCTAGAAGAGCAGCACTGAAGATAGATCGAGGCATCGATCTAAGAACATGATTGACCAACAACATTTGGTTCACATAAAAATTTGTGAGGAGGTTATTGTTCGGGGAACTCACTTTGGGAGAATTGGCAACTTGAAAGTCGAATTACCATAAGCCTAAAATCCAAAATGAATAAGGACCATCAGATCTGGAGAAAATGCGATGATTGTTAGATCAGGGAAAACCACGTTAGAATACCATGTCTACAAGGACATGTGGCAGACCAAGTTGGAAGACTACATCAGAAGACCATGTCAGCAAGGACACATGGCGCAATCAGACAATGACAAGTGTCAAGTTGAATCGGCATTTCAGGTACATGAAAATCATGAATCTGAGTGACACATGGAAGATACTCGGCTCGTGACACGTCATCAAGTGACGTAAGTAAGTTATGTCACTCTGGGAGTTTTACTTCGAGATTTTTACCACCATCATTTGCCCAAAGTCCCGAAGTGGAAACGAAAAGTTCGATCTAAAGATCACTTCGGGAGCATTCTCGACCGTCGATCTACTAAAGTAGAAGGATAGTGTAAGTGTGATCTGGATTATTTTCGGCACGAAATGAGAGTGGAGATATAATAAAGAAATGCACAGAGATATTGCAGATATTCAATAATATAACAGAAATGTATCAGAGATGCAACCATAAACACAGATATACAGTA
>SNQJ01S0124971.1:0-26526 GCA_010110895.2 Picea sitchensis | reverse complement strand
GGAACCCCTATCTCTGTCTTCAGCGTGTGCTCTGGTTTCGCTAATAGATCAAGCCTTGAAACCATTGATGACTCCCTTGTCTCATGTTTGATGTTTTTGTTTATTTTCGAATTGTTATTTGCTTTCAGTTGTTAGAAAGATTGTATTCTATTTTGTTTTTTGTTTTCTGTTAACCCTTGCTGCCACAGATGTTCTGCCTTGGTGAACCCAACAGGGCATGCAGAGCGGTCTCCATTTTGTTCACCTGGTGACAGATTGACCGCGAACAACTATCATGGGTTTCAATACTCTTCCTTACCCAACAGTTACCTCTAGCACTCACCTCTATCGTCTAAGAAATTTCATCCAAACTTTGACATTATTTGGGAAAATCTTCACATTGAGTAGCTACATGGTTCATGGAATCCAATTCCACTTTTTCCCACAACTTTATGGAGAAACCTAATACTCCCCTGGAGAACTTAGACCTTCTATCATGATTTCCTCTAGATTACCTTTCCAATGACCATACTCATGCTTTAATCTAATTTATGAGCCAAGAGTTATGGCCTCCTGAAATTTCATTCTACTCAATGGTGTCCTTCAAGTCCACTAGAAACCTTTCTTTTGATTCCTTAAGAATCCTCCAACTCAAAACTAAATTATGAGTGGATATCCAGATTCTTTTATGCAATATATTTCCAATTTAACCTTTTTGTCATGGGTTTCAATACTCTTCCTTACCCAACAGTTACCTCTAGCACTCACCTCTATCGTCTAAGAAATTTCATCCAAACTTTGACATTATTTGGGAAAAATCTTCACATTGAGTAGTTATATGGTTCATGGAATCCAATTCCATTTTTCCCACAACTTTATGGAGAAACCTAATACTCCCCTGGAGAACTTAGACCTTCTATCATGATTTCCTAATTACCTTTTCCAATGACCATACCATGCTTCAATCTAATTCTTATGAGCCAAGAGTTATGGCCTCCTGAAATTCTATTCTACTCAATGGTGTCCTTCAAGTCCACTAGAAACCTTTCTTTTGATTCCTTAAGAATCCTCCAACTCAAAACTAAATTATGAGTGGATATCCAGATTCTTTTATGCAATATATTTCCAATTTAACCTTTTGTACAATCTTTCTCCCTAGTAAATAATATAAAAACACCAATGAGAACTCCTCCTTTTATAAGATGAAAAGATAGGGTGAGGAGGTTAAATGATCCCAAGATATCAGGGATGTGACTTATATCCAAATCGATTGGAGGCCAACTCACCCTCAAAGCTATGTTCTAGAAGCATTGAGAAGATTATCTTTTTCCTCGTACGAAAATCATCGCACCCTTTAATATTGAGCAAACTGCGACGACGTCACAGGCCACTGTGGTGCAACCTGCGAAGATCCTATATCATCACACCCTTAACACTCAACAAGGTAAACGTGATCCCTATTTACAAGGTTTTTTTACAAAGGGAAAGATAATTTCATCTCTCTGGTAAAATTCATCTTCATTCTTCTTCAGGGATTAAGGCAATTGATCCTTCTAAAGACAGTTATTAGGTTTACATCATTAACGGTCATAGGGTGATGAAAATAATGTGTACTGCGTGATCCCAAAGTATGAAATTAGAACAGAGTGATAGCTGAAATACTTTGTCAAGGTTAGAACAAGGAACATGTTGGTCGAAACCTGCCAAACAAGGAAATACAGTACAATAATATATAATATCAATTGAGGTAGTAATTCCCATACTCAAAATACAAGTGACTCAGAGCATAAATGTCGACATAAATATCCATGTCAAGTGTAAGACAGGTCATGGCCAACAAACATACATTACATTATGGATCCGGCTGCCAATATGACTCAAATCTGAACATAGCCACCGTGCGGCACACTGTGTTCCCATGCATTAGTACAATCTGAATATACTCCAACGCAACTCCAAATCTATCAGAAAAGATTCAGGGTCTTCATCCACTACTCTATAGTACAAATCTAACCATGTGGAATACATGTGTTGAAGTAGAACATGGTGGTGGAAAACCACTTATTGGTCATTAATGAATAATGTTAATAAGTGTGAGGGAAATCTCACCGTTAAATGTCAATGACTCCCAAGGTACACTAGTAAATCCAATGGGTGCGAATTCTGCGAGCTTAAGTCAAACACTCGACGGAATCTCTCCTGATCAGTCAATAATGAAAACCCACTTCGAAAGCAAGGAAACCTGTTTGAGGGTACGCAAGTCTCCAAGGTATCGATTACTTTAAGTCTAATTTTTGATAATGAGTTGAAGGACAAGAAAAAGACTTGTCACAGGAGGACCTTAATGTATCCCACATCAATGACACAAAAACGGTAAAAATATTTGTAGATCGGAGTGACAAGTGATTCTCAGATCGACCTGGATGTCCTCATCGCACATAAGGCTTGTTGACCTAAATGTAATAACACAATAGAGGGATTGGTTTAACTTCTCTTGAACATATTGATCTATTAATGAAAACTATATTGGAAATAATGACTCAACAACATGGATCACTGACCAATTTGTAATCTTAGAAAAGAGTATGATCAAGAGAGAAGTTTATTTTCCAACCCAGACACAAGGCAAGTGAAAGGCTGTCATGTTAAAAAATGACTCTTCATTGGAATACAGATTTAGATACATTTTCCAATTTTTCCCCAACGATTGAAAAGGCACCTCTTATTTTTACCAAGCTGAGGAGGATAACAACATATGCTTATAATGTAATCTCATCCTTCTGATGAGTCCCCTTGAAGTATTTTAACGAACCCTAGGAAGGAATTAATCATCCCATATGGTCTTTCGATGCTTGTTTCTTACGCAGTCCAAAGAAAGAAAGGGTCCATGGGGTTTTTCATGTTTATAGAGCCTAAAAAACACTTAAAGAAAACTCCAAAATGTTCTTTTTCAGAAGTAGTTCCATGAGACCTAAAAGAGATGGGCCATACCACTCAACAAACATTTTTCTTCAAATACTTTTAACGAGCATGAAAAGAGCAAGATCGCCGGAAATATTTTCATGTTTAGAGAGTTTAAAAAGAGCTTAAAGGGAACCTGTGGGTTCCATTTTGTATAACCCAATTTAGTCCTAAAAGTATAAAATTTTACTAGCCACATTCTTAGGTATTTTACGAAAGCAATCTAGAAAGAACAAAGATCGAGCTCGAGGTTTTTCCTACAAAAAAAAAAAAAAAAAAAAAAAAAAAAATGCTTGGGATAGATTTTATTTTTATACAAGATTAAAACTAAACAAAACAATGCTTGAACCTAGTTTCATTTTACACAATAAGCTTGAAACAAAACAAACTATGCTTGAAAACTTCCAACGCTAATCTAGGGATGATATACTTAGCCCCCAGCCTTAAGAAGCTAGCTTAACTCAAGATGAAGTCCGGTCAGATGAGCCACCCCCAAGCCTTTACTTCGTTTAACACACCCGGGCTATTGAAATGAAGCTTCAAATACTATATGTAACGAACTACTTGACTCAATCAAAGAGGGAAATCATTTCATTTTAACAAGCTTGCTACGTAGATGAAAACTATGCTCAAATCTAGGTTCAATCCCTCAGACTGCTTTCATTTTTAACGAGCTTGACATAGAAACAAGGAACTATACTACAACTTTATTTCATATTTTTAATGAGGCTGCCACAGAGACAAACTATCATCGTATCGGTTTCATTTTAACGATTGAAATCATAAAACCATGTCAAAAGCTGATTTCTTAACTGTGGATTCCAAGAGGGACAAGGTTCGAAGACACCATGTCAAGGGAAAAACCTCGATCATGGATTCCAAAAGATCTTCAATCAATGAAAGAAACACACTGAAGGAACTCATGTTGAGGTTCAAGGACAGGGGTAAGGAGGTCAGCTCCAATAGCCCTGCACCTAAGAGATCACCATGTGAACTACCGATTCAAGTCATAAGAGATTGAACTTACAATGGAGAGGCTCATCCCAGACGCATGCCTAAAGCTATGGGTGACAACGCCAAATAATTGACTTGTGGTGGGGGGAGATACCATCTGCATACAAGAACCGTTCAGGAGGTCGCTGAGTTGATAATCAAATCTGGGCCAACAAAGGAGAGTTGATCAATAGTCACAACCTCCGCCCACGCGGGAAAGATATCACATGAAAAAGAGGGGACACGATAGCTTTCATGGCATGTACATAATCTCGCAAGGAGTAAATCAAAATCCAAGGTATCGTAGACTACCATGACGTCAATAGCATAGTTTTCTCTCCCAAAGTCACAAAAATCAGAGGAAGGGTCCCTAAAGGTTGATTGGTTCTTCCTGTTAAAAGCTAACATATTTTTTGTAACCTAAGACACGCTGAACCCAAATCTTCCAAGCAATAGAGGACAAAATATCTAACCTGATGCACTGCCTATCGCCGCTCTTAAGGAACGGCCCTTCCCGACCACAAACTTGTACTAGAATCTGGAAAGTGGAATCTTAGAGGGAAGACGTAGGTCCGCTTAGTTTAATCCCCAATCAAAAAAGGATGGCCTCATTACTTGGAGGTGTTCCTCCTTCTCCCGTAGGAGGAATAGCCCCCGGTATGTTAGATTCTGTATCAACAAGAAAACATGAGCAGTATCGCTTCTCTAGTGGGAGAATAGGATCGAATTCAATGACGAGATCGGATCGACCATTTGGGTTTCATTCTCCAAGGGGAGAATGGGGCTTCACCGGGTGGAAAAGGACGTTCACCGCTGGTTTCACTCTCCATGAGAGAGTGGATTGAATCTAGTATGGGATCTAATCTAATAATTTTGTCAACTAGTTCAATTAAGGATGTGACCAGATTGACGGCATGATCAATTGGATTGACCGATGAAAGGACCGGATTGATCATTCCATCAACCAAGGTAATGGTGAGTAAGCTTGCGCAAGCAAATCCGAAGGTGAGCTTTTGGAAAAAGTCATGTCTTCCAAGTATTATCACCGAGGATTCGGTCCATACCAGGGAAAGGTGATTTTGATTGAGTCCTCCAGATAACATACAACTTTAAAAGTTGGACTTCCCTACCTTTCTTCACCCAACCAGACCGACTAGTTGATCTAAAAGGTCACAACATGTTGTTCGAGGCTAACAAATACGTGATCGAGGGGTAAACCATGCTTCTATAACCCTAGATAGACCAGTGGCAATTCCTTAAGAAGATGGCTACCTTACAAAGTCATCAAGAAGGGTGGGTAATCTCTGGGTTTACCTGCTGTTTGGAAGATCTTGACATCATCAACACTCCCAAAGACTAGTAACAGAATCTGGGTTGTTTTCCAACATGTTTGGCAGTGGTTGGAATCTTATACCTTTGTTTATTTTTCTTCTTCTATTCTTCCTTTTCTTATTCTTAATATTCCTTTTATTCCTCTTCTTATCCACCTGGTTACTAAATGTATATATTTCACTAGGATAAGAGGAAGAAGAAAAGGAAGAAGACCTTTCAAGTGGAAAAGGTGAAGAAGATCTTACTAGTGTGAAGAAGGTGAAGGATCAACATGAGGTTGATGTTATTGGGAGTTCTGGCTAACCAAGCACTTACTGTATTTGGGATTACTTGAGTGGAAAAACAACCATACCGAACCCAATTTTGATACTTGAAGGTCAAAGTAGCAATGGGCAGTTAATTCAACATTTCCATAAGAAAGAAAAATAAAAGGTTCCCCATAAATCTGTTTCATTGATCATTCCTAGAACTGACGCCATTAAATATAGATCCAACCTAGAGTATGCTAGGGGAAAATAAACAACGTTAATAATGTCCGTAAGCAATCAAACTAACAAAACCTTCTCACAATGAACACACACTAGTTGGTGATGAAATCCAACGCCATGGGAACAAGGAGGGGTTGAGATAGAGCGTGGAAAGTTAATGCTGATCTAATCGCTTAACGCATTCTACCCCCGGGTGCAAGCTCCCACACATAACGTGGGTATACCCTCTAAGGAGCTCAAGTGAATTTGGTCAACGTCAATTCCAGGAAACGTGAAGACTTGCCCTCCACCAATCTTGTGTAAAGACTCTGAAGAGATAGGCCACCAAGGTTACCAATTATGACAAAGATGTTTGAGAAGCAATGACAACCGATCCATTACATGCAAGGGTAGGGTATCAGTTCGAATCACCAGAAGATCCACACATGATTTTCTTCTCAAGTTACCCCAAATAATAATGGAAATTCTACACCAAGGCCAACAAAGCAAGGTGAGAAACTATGTCGACCCTAATGTGACTCCGCTTGATTGACCCTTGTGTTAGAAGGCTTCCCTGTGATAAATGTAGCAAGTGGATTAACCTCCCTATCGTAAGATGCTAAGTTTGTTTGATACTTTGGAAAGTTATCCTTTCAACCTATTGCAAAGACCTACACCTTAAGCTAATGTAGGTTTGTTAATTTAAAGATAAAAATGTCTTAATCAATTTTTATAAGTTGCTTATTTTAAGATTGTTGTTTACTCAAGAGGAAAATGGTGTGTGGACTAAAATGATGTTTTGACTAACAATGCAAAGAAATGAATGCAAATATTTTCAATTTCATGAAAGCTATATTATGAGAAGGAGAAAACGCTTATCATTCCTGTGATGCACAATGTCCCAAAATTTTATTAAACCCATCAATATCAAGACTCTCAAGAAATGAGCAAAATAGACTGTACACCAATACACGAGTTTTGGTCTTGCATTCAAGACCAAAAATGTCAAAAACTATGCAATTTTTATACTTCAAATGCAAAGATTCCCCAATCTAATGCAAAGAAAGAAATTAATTTTTTGTTTCAAAAATAGCTAAAAACAATAGCAAATATCTATAAAACAAAACAACCCAAATCAATTTTTCTCTTTAACACCTAACTATTCTGGTCAAAAGAAATGCTTCTACCAAATAATTAATATAAAGAAAGAAAAATAATAATAATAATGCTTTGTAACTGAAAGACACCTGCCAAAGAAAGAGATCCAAAATATTTCAAAAGCAAACAAGCTAAAACAAAGCAAACATGGCTGTACCACCCAAATTTGTCAAGGTGACCAGAATCCGCCATAATCAAACCCAAAATTCACCCCAAAACCACATATCTTAGATCCAAGTGGAAAACCATCAAAACTAAAATAAAAAAATCAATCGTCGTATGTTGTAGGACTATCACAATGTGACGATCCTTGATCGTCGCAAAGAATGTATACATTACAACGATGTCGGACTTCAAGGAAGAGGTCGATCCTAAATCATCACACCTGCCCCTCAAAAGCAAGGTGCAACGACAAAGGAAAATGGAAAAATAAAAAGTAAGAAGGTTTTTCTAGTGAATTTTAACAGTTAGAGAGTTAAGTTGGATCTCCTAGTGACTCGGAAAATAGAACCCGGGCAATCAAAACAAGAAAGAAAGACAAAATAGGAAAAAAAAGATGTTCCCCATTGGTGGCTAATTTTGATTCTGATAAAATTCCATAAAAAGTGACATACGGATTCCCTAGTTTCACTTCAAACTAGAACAAACAAATAGTACATTAAAATTCTTCTTAGATTCCGTGAGCATCAAATAAGAAGAGGATCCCAACATACCTTCTAAATGTTGTAGACCTTACCTCACCAATGTGATCCTAGCTCTGTTGTAAGGCTTATGGAGAAGTATTTTCAAAGAAACACAAGCCAACAAAAAATATCACAATAATAGAGCGCCCATTCGACATGAAACTATGTACTGATCAAGGAATCATACAATATGGACAAATAACGCTCATATAGGAAAGAAAGTATATATGTATTAAAGAATGTAGAAGAAAGATACAACCAGATGCCTTGATGTTTCTTAGGTTCCTTCCAACAATTTCTTTCTTCCCACACACTTCCTTCTCCAATGGATTCTGAGAGACCAACAATATATATCTTGAGAAAGAAAATCTCAAAGCCAACATTCAAGCTCCAAAAACTCGAAGTTACAAAACTCAAGAACTAGCCATTCCAAAAACTCCAAAAGATAACTTTCCTATGAGAACTCCTTTTATATAAAGTCGTAGTGATAGGTGAGGAGGTTAGGATGATCCCAAGATATAATGGATGTGACTTAGATCCAAACCAATCGAGGGCCATCCTTGTTCCCGAAGCTTCTATTCTAGAAGTCAAGATTCTCTTTTTCCTTCAGATGAAAAAATCGTCAGCACTTTTAATATTGGAGCAAACTTAATGATGTTGTGTGCCATCAGGAAAATGCAATGACGAGTCTAGATCGTCGCACTTCAACACTAATCAAGGTGCTAATTACTCTCTTCTTGGTAGTTTTAAGCAAAGGAAAAGATAATTTCGCCTCTCGAAAATTCATCTTCATTCTTTTCGTGGATTAAGGCAATTGATCCTAAAGACAAAGGATAGGTTTACATCATTAATCCACAGGGGTGAAACAAATAATGTGTAACACCTTACACTTGTTAGATTTAACCTGTCATCCCTCATCCAACGCCATATTTTGAATAGGATCAATATCACTAGCTGAAGTTGTTTGCATGGTCTGGATCGGAGGATTAAGTAGAGGAACCAAAGGAACTCCAAAGTTTTTGGGAGATGATTGTTTTATCGAGCCTCCAACATCTTTATAAGTCTCATGAATCACAACTCTTCCCATCTTTCTACCAAATCCAGGCCTCGATAGAGGGACAGACCCTCTTGCAGGGGCGTTAGAGGTGCCCACCTTAGAAACCTGGGATGAACCATCTATGGAACTCGCCTAACTGGTCAGGGCCACTAACATTGAAGAAGCCTCATCACTTGAATATGGGGGAGCCCCTAGAGGGGGATTCCAATGGGGACAATCTTAAATGAGATGATCCTAAGCTTGGCAGGAAAAGCAGGTATTTGACAAATTCAGATAACAAATTTTCTATTGTGTAATTCCATCCATACTCATCATGGAAATAAATGGCAGGGGTTTCTTCTTCAAATCAACCTCCACACAAACTCTCGAAGTTATTGAAAAGTTGTGTTTGTTTCAGGACTGCAACCTCACTAAACTGATTAGCATGAAGATCTACAAAAATCCTCAAATCAGCAGGAAGCATACAAAACTTGAGCCACAATGGATAGTTGGCATGACCATGATCCTTCGAGTTAAAATCAACTATCCAGGATTGTACATAAGCTAGGGAACCCACGATATGTCATGTACCATATTGCATAACTTACCGAGTTGTTGATTCAATGTTGAACATGAGACAAGCATACTTATAACCCAAACCCCAATATGAATTCAAAGAAACTCTTATCGCTTCCCAATTCAACAAACACCATTTATTGAAAGTCGCCTCATCCGACATGCGGAAAAGGAAACAAAATATCACCCCATGATGCTCTAGATTTCGGTGTCCCTTTGCATACTCCTTGTTACTGGCTAAAAAAATTGAAATCACATTCATCAAGAACTTGTTAAGTTGTTGATTCAGTTTTGAACAGGAGACAAACATACTTACTAGCCAAACCCCAGTATGAATTCAAATAAAATCCTTTCACCTCCCAATTCAACAAACACCATTTATTGAAATCCACCTCATTCGGTATGGGGCAAATGAAATACAATATCACCCCACGATGCTCTAGATTCTAGCATCTTTCTACATACTCCTTGTTACTGGCTAAAAAAGATTGAAATCCCCTTCATTCGGATCCACATCAGTCTGAGTGATAGGGATCTCAACTGAGGCTGAAGAAGTGGGTTGAGATAGAGGATGCACTTCATCGAGTTCAATCAACAGCTTCCCGCCAATTCTAATAGAGTCCGACTGAGCATCAAAAATTTGAACCTTTGGCTGCAAATCTGAAGAAATTGTAACCAATGAAGAGGCATCATTTTGGGAGATAGAGTTATCCTCCATCATCTGTGCTTATAGGGCTTTCCGTACACTTTCAACTGGATCAGATTGAGTAGTAGTTAAGCCCGAAGGGTTGAAATGAGGCAGCGACAACCATTTTGTTGCATTACCAACTCGTGGAACCACAATCGAAGCAATTTTTTCATTAAGAGACAAGAGAATGTTGCCAGGAATCTTCCAAATCATGACTATCATGCGACACATACTCCAAGGGAGAGTGTTCCCTTGATCAATTGCATCGAGCACACCCCTTCTTGTCAAAATGAGTAGGAGAGCATCCTCTGGAGGTAGATCAACCCTTCGATCTATATTTATTGTGGTCGGACATAGCCACACAACATACTCATTTTAAGCATATTTGCTATGGTGACCTTACTTTCTTCCTTGTAAATTTCCTTTAAGTGTCCTACTCCTACTTTCATTATCTCACCAAAGCATGTTGCCATACTTCCATCACCCCTTTCTACCTACTAAATTGTATTAACGTTCTTTCTATGCAGAGCATCATGATGAAAATATTTTGCATTTTCATGATCCCCTTTTTCTAGCCAAAGTGCTCTACTTTTAAGCCTCCAAGCTACCTCCTTATCATCCAAAATATTTATCTTCCATTGTTCCAGCAAGTTGACTTTGAGTTTCAACTTCTCAACTAGGAATCAAGCCAGCACCTAAACATATAAACCCTCCAACTTTGATTCTATGGATAAGAGTTCCTACTCAACTCTTATCCTCTTTTCATGTTCCCAATGTAACACTCTGTGCTTGATTTTCTAGAGGTTCTCCTCAAACTAAAGAGAAATAGAGGAGTTGGAAGATCCAACATAAGGAAACCACCTTTCCTTCACCAATTTAACAGAACTCTCCTCCTCCATCCAAGTTTATTTATACTTGAATGTACTTGGGGGTTTCCTCCCAATAGTATCCATTTCCAAAAAAATAGGGAAATGATCTGATTTAGCTTCACCACCAACCCATTATCTCACCCTTACATGGTCATTAATCAAGTCTTTTGACAATAGAAATATATCTAGCCTCTTAGAAATTATCTCCTCTCATACCTCTTATTCCTATAGGTAAGTCTCAATTTAGTGGGCTTGGTGTCATAATTTCCAAACGCTTCCATCCTTAGCAAAAATAAATCATACAATGGGTCTTCCTGAGCTAATGGATCCCAAATTACATCTCTTCCAATGTAAAATTGAGATCCCCCCATTATGACATTCCCTTGCTTCATGAAACTTGGCTTGAATATATTCTCCCAATAATCGACTCTATTTGCATAGAGTCCATAAATGTTCAACATTGAAACCAATTTGTCCAAATCCTCGGAGTAAATCTTAACTCTCAATCCTGAAGCAAAGGGCCAATAATTAGAACACCTTAAAACCCTAACCCTTCACTCAGTAATTCTCCCTCCTAAATTACATTTGGCATCGATAAAAATAAATTCCCATCCCCCAAACATATTTTCTATCTTAAGACAAGTTTACCCCCATCACCCATGTTTTCTTGTAACATAATGATATTAGGTTTGTGTGGATCAATAAGCAACTTAAGTGCACTTTTTTAACAAGGTTTCCCTAACCTCCACAATTGAGGATGAGATAGATCGTGGATCACCCTCTGCAAGGGTGATGTTTTCCCTAAGAACCCTAATGAGAGATTGTTGTTTACATGCTAGCACTTTATAGTGTGCATGCTCTTGCACAATAAATAAGTTAGATTTTCTACCTTGCCCCGCTACCTTTGCCCCTTTCTCTTCATAATATCCCAAACCACCTTCTACACCCCCATTAACATCTTCGATTCAATTTTTTAAGGATCTCAAATTATATATATTTCTTTTAATAACGTAACCCTTTCCCTTGGAGGTAGCAACAATTGAATACTCCTCACTAGTGTCAATGTCCAAAGAAGTCCCTTTAGAGGATTGACCCCCAAATTACTTAGACAATCCAGGACCTGAATCTCGAGATGACCCTTCCCATCATGACTAACCAAGGATAGAGGCAAACTCTTGAGTAAATCCACTTTTATGTGCAAAGCCCCACATTGTTCAAATGTGAGATATGGATATTTTAAATTTAGAGGAGACTTGTGGACTTACCAACAACTAGTTGATGCAAACTCTCGACAGGATGCCTTTTTTCCACTGGAAAAAAGTCAATTGGCATTGCCTAGGAATTCTTTGGAGCCTCAACTTCTATAAATGATAGCTCCCTTACCTTGACTTGAATCTTCCTCATTTACCTTTTTTTTTTTATATAAACCTCCAAATTCTCATCCAATCTTTCTACCAATTGAGGAGCAAAATCCTCTTTATTATCTTTATGAGTAACAAATGTCCTTATCCCTACTCTTAATATTATTCCTCCAAACCTAGATTTTCTTCTCGAATAGAAGCTCACAATCCTTGGCTATGTATTCATATCCAAGGACCCCTGAATAATCTAGGGGTGGAGTCAGGGTAAAGGTGCCTTTCTATAATGACATTTTTTATCACTAAGCCCCCACTTAAGTCAATCCCAACCGGTATCCAAGCAATTAACACGATTCCCATGTCTAGAAATCTCTTATTGACATCGAGGAAGGCACCTAGGGCATTACTTAGTTCCACAATATATGAATGTTTCTTGGTAAACTTTCCATGCTCCTATCAATGTATTGTCTTTTTCTACATTCAACCTTCATAGGCTCCATTGTACCAAAATTCTAACACTTCAAACTTTTAGATCTACACTTGCTTTGACCTAAATTTGATGATGAAGATGTTCTTTCATTGTTGTTTGCTTCCCCTCCTTACTTTTACTTTCCTTTGTAAAAAGGTTTTCAAAGTTGTTACCATTGCTTCCAAACTATTTCTTCCACCTTTCCCTCTACAACAACTTACTTAAAACAACTTTTAAAAGGCTTTGTCAAAGGTTTCAAAAGTGATATCCAGGGTTTCTACAAAATTTTCAAAAGATGGGGGAAGACCTTGTAAGAGAATTCAACTTCTTCTCTTCCTATGGTTAAGAACTTATTCCTAATGCCCTTCAACATCAACAAATGTGAAATAAATTTCCCTTTCTCCATTTGCATTCAAAACATATTTTGGAGGTGAAAACTTCATCTTTTTTTTGAGTTATCATGCTTCACATGTGCTTTCTAACTTGAATGTATTAAGTACATCTTAAATAGCCATTACACATACCTTATCAAACATTACCTCCTATCACCCTAATCCATGTACCCCTAGCATCAATGCCTCGAGTGATGAGGTTCTAATACTTCCAACATCACTTACCCTATTCCTAACTTAAATGTATTAAGTACATCTTAAATAGCCATTACACATACCTTATCAAACATTACCTCCTATCACCCTAATCCATGTACCCCTAGCATCAATGTCTCGAGTGACAAGGTTCTAATATTTCCAACATCACTTACCCTATTCCTCTTGGCCCCATTAGGGTTTTTATTATTTCATTCCAAAGTGTGTACTATGCAATTGAAAATTATTTGGAAAAACAGGTATAGATTGATGTTATGGTTACACTTGTGATATTTTCATCCCATATTTATTTTAGTATGACCAACATGTCTTGTCTCACATGTGCTCTAACAAAACATTATTAGAAAGTGATTTTGATCCTCTAAGAAGCCACCAAACCACAATCCAACCTCTAAATCCTTAGTAAGTATCATCATCATCTAGCTTAGGGTGTTGAATAGATTTTCCAAGATCTATATTTAAGGTCTTGTTTTGTACTCTTACAAAGATCATCCTAGAGTAAGTATACACTTAAAAGTAATTCACTTATTTCATCCCCTTCTATGTTGGATTAAACTTTGGATTAAACTGAGAAATCTAACTTGCAATGAAAGGGCACTTGAACATGAAGAATAATGCATGCCTCAGCAATGATTAAAAATTAGTGAAATATAGATATTACAAGCATGATAGATTCGTCTTAACTCAATTGTATTAAGTACAAAAAGGGATCTTAAAGAAATTGAGGACCAAACTTCTTGATGATTAAAAAATCTAATTTCAGATGGATCTAAATTTATTCTCATATTCTTTTTTATTATTACAGTAATCGTGTTTCTATATATTATTACTTAGTATTATGGATAGGTTTTAATTTTATTATTATTATTATTGTAGTTGTTTTTCTTAATTCTTGTATTACTATGGTTAGTTTTTTTTACTTTTATTTTACAAATCTCAATTTTTCTTTCATTTTTAGTTTATTAGCATTATGTTATATTACACATCTCATCCTTATTGGATTATATAATGCATCTCATTTATCTCATTACAATAACATTACTCTTTCCCATAACTTTACATATTGGACTGATCCCTAATACGATGTGAATGGTCATTGAACATGTGGTCACACTACCCCACACATTTTCAAAGACCACTTCAAAATATTTCATAGAAATTAAATAACACATATTCAATACAAACACCCCATATAGTTAACCATTTCTAAAACACCTCCACAAATCCACAAATGCATCGACATGATGTCCCCATATAGCTTCTATCAACTCCCTAATCCAAAGAAACCCTAAGGACTTGACTCACTCACAAATGCATGTAATTAACCATCTCTAAAACACCTCCACAAATGCATTGACATGATATCTTTCACCAAAACATGCCCCATATACACCTCCACAAATCCACAAATGCATTGACATGATATCTTTCACCAAGACATGCCCCATATAGCGTCTATCAACTCCCTAATCCAAAGAAACCCTAAAGACTTAACTCACTCACATTGACATGATACCTTTCACTAAGACATGCCCCATATAACTTCTATCACCCTAATCCAAAGAAACCCTAAGGACTTGAATCGCAACTTATAAGGTTGGATTTTATCTTTTAAATTATCATGGATCATAAATTACAAAAAACAATCAACTAAATTTTAAAAAAATATAAAAATATGCTTCTCCTCCACAAATCCACAAATGCATTGACATGATATCTTTCACCAAGACATGCCCCATATAGCTTCTATCAACTCCCTAATCCAAAGAAACCCTAAAGACTTAACTCACTCACATTGACATGTAACCTTTCACTAAGACATGCCCCATATAACTTCTATCACCCTAATCCAAAGAAACCCTAAGGACTTGAATGGCAACTTATAAGGTTGGATTTTATCTTTTAAATTATCATGAATCATAAATTACAAAAAACAATCAACTAAATTTTAAAAATATATATAAAATATGCTTCTCTCAACATTATTAAGAATTTGAAAATATCTCATAATCCCAAAAGTAAGAATTGTAATTAAATTGGATAAAAAAGAGAACCTCAACATATATTGCTATTGTAGATTATTACTTCAAGATAAATATGATATTGGTATTATTTCGAGAAGATAAATACAAAATCTGCATCATCCAAATATGTCAAATTATAGGTATTAATTAATATTCCAAATATGTCATTATAGGCATTAATTAATATTAATATCGGAGTGACCAAATCTAATGGGTGGGATTAATGTCCTCAACTAATCAAAATGATATTAAATTGGATATTAAATTGACTCCAAATTATATTAAATTGGATATTAAATTGACTCCAAATTATAGGCATTTAATTAATATTAATATCCGAGTGAACAAATCTAGTGCATGGGATTAATGTCCTCATCTAATCAAAATGATATTAAATTGAATCCAAAACAAAGGAAGCAAATACATCAAAGGAAGAAAATCCATCAAGACGTGATCAAAAAGAGTATTAAATTGACTCCAAAATGAAGGAAGTAAATACATCAAGAATTGGAAAACTGAAGTGCCTCCATAATTGGAAAATAGCCACATCAAGACTTAGCTCAAAATGCTCAAGAAAATCGGGTGACCAAATCTAATAGATCAGATTAATGTCCTAGAATCTTCAAGTGATCAAAAGGAATATTATAATAACCCATATATATATATATATATCGAAAATAGAGATTAATAAATAAGAAAAGTAACCACTCGAAATGTTCAAGAAAATCGAAAAATACATCAATACAAAACTTAACTCTGGATTGAATGATTTGTTGTGAGAAAAGACCAACAACTTGCCATTCATCCATTATACTCTATTTTTAAGTTTGTGGGCATGATTGTAAGTGTTAAACACGAGTGTAGAGACTACTATCAAAACCATACATGCCAATTACATTCACAAGCAAAGGTGTCAACCCATCAACCCATTATTATCTTACAGCCACAGCCTGTTAATGACCCATTATGCTTTGCTTTAAAGTTTACTGCACGAGATTAATATATAGGACTTTCGATTCTTGCATCCATATCATGGACGCCAAACTAAGAGTGTTAGTTGATTATTATCACTGGCCCAAAGTTTCATTTATTAAAACCCCAACATAAATTTCAATACTAGCTAATATTCAAAATATTATCGTAATGGAATCCAAGTATGCAGTCGTCTCAATAAAAAGGGAATGTCAACGAGTCGCTAATAGTTAGTTTCGTCCATGTCTTTTACTAGTATTGGTTGGTGGTAAATGTTGAGACTGCAAAAAGCCACTGCTGGGGTAGTGAGACGTATAAATGTAAGCGGATGTCTTTGTTCGGACACCATAAAATAAGTCGCGAAATCTGTACAGCATTTTACTAATATTTATCTGTAGTAGAAAAGTGGCAAAAATAAATGGATTTGTATCACTTGAAAACAACGGCAAAAACTAAAAGCTCTCTGAATAGCAAATAAACTGATGGTATTTACAGATTAAAAATAGCCAGTTACTATACCAGTGGCCATAATGACATATATCAATTAAAATTTCCTTTTATAGCCTGGCTTTAGTGCAGATGCTTCTTTAATTTGAGGAAACAAAAGCTTAAACTATGTGAAGCTTTATGATTTTATACAACATTTCTGACCTTAAACCATGTGAAGCTTCATGATTTTATACAACATTTCTGACCTTAAACCATGTGAAGCTTCATGATTTTATACAACATTTCTGACCTTAAACTATGTGCAGCGTTATGATTTTATACATCTCTGTAGATATTGCCATAATCTGTACGTAATAATGCAATTCACCAATAGCGCAAGTAAACAACAAATGTGCATGCCGATGTTTATGTAAATACAGGGAACGTTGGAAACCTCAAGGGTCTCGATTAAAACAAAGAAGAATTCCAACAGGGTGGGTTCACTATTGAGGTTGAGGACTTTCAAGCCACCCAGTAGGGTGCAAGTCCACCCGAATGGCATAACTCAAAGGGATGAGAAAAAGGGTGCAATTCCTGGGTGACTTTGGCAGAATAAACACCCCCTGAGAGCTGGCTTCTAAGCTGAAGGAAACCTGCCCTTCATGGTGCATTTATTGAAACTCCCATTACAAATAACCAAAAACAAAGGAAAGGATGAAGTAACAACTCCAAAACAACAATATATAATGCTTCAAATGTATTAAACAGCAATGTACTAAAAAAGACTGACACTCCCCATGAAACAACTTTTGGGGATCTAATTCTCAAGTACAATACCAAAGGTTACCAACTAATTTTGGCAGTTCTTAGGATGACATCTGATAAAGTACTCGTTCCAAAACCTGCTCTAATCTTACATTTAAATAATTCTCTGATAATGGCAAAGTTTCTCAGCGATTAGAAACCTCTGGAGACATGGCAATAAGAAATACAACAGTGCATTTTCCTGCTCTAAGTAAAAGCTTGTACACAAGGATGGCAAAAGCAGGCCAACGATCCCCTAGAGAAAGGTACGCAGCTTAATGTTATAAACAGACTCTGGCCACCATGAAAAACAATGACTTTTCAGGAAGCACTTTCTACCCCTTTTTGAATCCATTTATAGTAAAAGCACATTTTCTTGTGAACAGGGGATTGATAGAAGCTTCTGAATAAAAGCATGCAATATTGCATAAACGTTTGCACGCTTTGGGATCAATGTACAATTCAACTGCTGCACTTGAAGTAGATTAAAGTGCAGTGGAGATGCCAGGCTTTAACATGTCATATCATCACCTGTAAAATTCAAGATAGCACACAATGTTGCTGTTTAAATTTGTGACAAATGAGATTGCTCACCTAGTGCCTTGCTCTGAACCTGGAGTTCCAGCTTTTGGCACAATAGTGATACTGCTGACTGCCCCATTTTCAGCAGGTGGTCCAGTGCCCACTTCCCTTCTGATTCTATAGGCTCCAAAAACAACTACACCCCCATCTGTAAGCCCAAGAGAAAATTGGTTTGGCTCGGACGGATGAGCTGCAACAACAAGTGGGTATACAGTAGAGCTGCACAAATAGTTTAGCCACAAGTAATAACAGTTAGAGAAAAGGCTCTTGCAACTGTCATTTTTAGATACCAAAAAAGACATGCCCACATGTGTATTTATGTGAATGCAATTCCCAGCTTGTATCTCCATTGATAAGTTGCATACACCAGACATATGATACAATAACCAGTAGATAACTCCTACATCGCAGTGGCTGACTCAACAGAATTTCAACGCGAGATAAACACAACTTACACGACATTATGTGGAAGATAAGCAGAGGCAGCAATTCTGCACCGTAGCTTAAGCGTTTCAGCATGGAAAACTCCAACAGCACCATCACAAAAGCTTGCATATATTAGCTGACTATCACATGAGTATGTAGCATTTGATATTGGAGCAGAAAGAGATTCGTGAGGAACCCACTGCCAGCATTCAGCAAAACAGCTAGTTAGCCAATTGAAAAACTGCAACCGAGAAATCCAAACAGATAAAGCCATTGACATAAATGTAAAAAGATTGATGTTTTGCCTGTTTGAGGCGCTCCAGTTTTGCTGTTTCATAGATAGCAAGCTGAGTTTCATGCACAGCCAAAAAGTGTATCTGGTCCTGGTGAAATTGCATCCGGGTGATTGCTTGAGGTGAGGGTACTCTACCAGCTGGAATCTGCAAAGGTTTACTTCTGTGCTTTTCCCAAGTGTCTATTCCCCATATGAAAAGCTGCAGAACCATACAGCCCAAGAGTTACTTTGCATGTTGTCTTTTCTAGCTTTGCTAGTCAACCACATCAAGATATATGACATGAACCTTGACCTCAATCTTTGTGCTTGTAAATGTAACTCCACACCAAAAACCAAACCAGGGTCTTTGATGAGGCGGTTACGTTCTATGAATAAGCATGTATCCCCATGGTGAGATGAGCTTGCTAGGCATAAACACGCCAAAAGCCCCAAAGCAAATTGAACCTAAATATTTATACTTGTACATATAATATCGCAAAAGCTACCAGTACAAATCATGTTATGGAAATTACCTGCGCATCTGCTCCTGATGATACAAGTACATTTAACACATGAGAGAAAGCAAGTCCTGTTATTCTCTTTTGGTGTCCCTTAAGTTTGCTCTTTACCTGAATTCCAACGGGCATTCAGTTACAAACTATCTTCAAATCAAAATAATATTAATAAGGCACATCCAATACATAGTTGACCACAGAATTCTCAATGATTGTTGGGGAAGGACCTCATCAACTCTAACGTTATAGATCTGGATTGTTGAGTCTTCCATGCCAATTGCAATTATGTTGTTGTCTTGTGGATGGAAAGCAAGAAAAGTTGCTGCTGGCGGTGGTGCCATGAAGGTCGTCATTGTCTGCAGATGAAAATGAAATGAGAACAAGCAAGTCAACAAACAAATACACTTCATGAGGATAGTAACTGGAACAGACGTAAACAAATTTCAAAATAAACAATCAAGTCACCAATTAAATACATTTCAAGAGCATACTAACTGGAGGTTTGGAAATGTTTGAAATATATAGAATATCACCTTGAATGTCATCATATTGAACAAAGACACTTTCCCATCAGAGGCTGACATAACATAAGAGTCATTCTTTGATAAAGCAAAGCATGGAGCAGCATCTTCCGGGTTAGTGTCACTTATGTCATTGGTCATGAGTATACCACTAGCAGGTTGCCATAACTGAGGATGAACACTAGTAGTTGCCTGTTAAAATAACCAACAGATAAGCAGACACAGGATGAAAAAAACACAATTGAATTGCTTCCTCACACCAAAATAGGGCGACAGAATTCACAATATATTGAAAAGACGAATGACACTGGACATTGTAACAAAGGATCACCTTGCCAGTGGAGTTGCGCTCATTACGCTGCCATTTCCAAAGCTTGTGAACAGCATTGGAAGCCAAAGCAAGAATTGCAACTCCTGAATTAGTATATATCAATCTTGAAATCTGCATAGTACAACCAGAAAATATGGATATCATGGATAATGCACCCTCCAAGAAAGATCATATATGTAATTTCTGCAAATATCACATAGCGACTAACAAAGAAAAATCCAAAAAAATGTATGTAGACTCTGCATTTCCTGCCTCTACTGACAACACAAGTTTAACAATAGCATGATACTGCAACATCTCTACAAGAAAAGCATATCTTCAAATCAAGATTTTCAAACCTGAAAGAAGAAGCATACCTTGCTTGCTGGTAAGTTATCAGGAAGTTTTAGTGACCGGCACTGGGAAGGTTCAGCTATTTCAGTCAACTTCCAGCTCTTCTTCTCTATCGATTCTTCGGTCACCCTGACTTTAACATCCCCAATACTCCTAGTGTCTCCATTCTAGAAGATTATATACAATCAATGTATAGACGTCATTTTCATACCTTCATACAATTTTTAAAGATGCAAGGCAATCTATTTGTTCTGTGCCATACACTGCATTTTTTACAATAAGTTTATAGCATACATATATATGCTTTCTAGGTTTAATTCACTACACCCTGACAATGTAAACAGTTTGGCAAAGAATATAGAGGATTAGCAATGTTGAATATCAAGACTTACAAGTCCAGACATGGAAACTGATGCACTGCCCCTTTCTGTGCCCACAGCTGTCGGTCCTGCAGTTGAATTAACGATTGCAAGTGCATTCCCTGGAGCCACCTGTAAGATTAACTCTAAGTTATTAATGTTTTTACTGAACAGCAGAGAAAAGTTAGACAAAGGAGAACAAATTCAAAATCATTACCTTCGGGACAGGGTCAGGAGGAACCCTTGATGCATCAAGAGCGCGATTTTCATATCTTTGTAGCATTCGCAGCCCATCAGCATTGGCTAGGATCTTGAAACCATTGTCACTAGTTGAAACAGCTAGCAAGGATCCATCCTTGTTGAAGCGGAGGCGGGGACTAGCCTATTAAAAGGGACACAAACAAAATATTCAGCTAAAAGGACCTGATTATCATACACATGCAAATGACAGCTCTATTGCCAAACAGAAACAATCTGGAATGAACTAGCAAGTGCATCTGTAACCATAGAAATAGCAAATGCATCAGCAATCACAGAAATAGTAAGTGCATCTGTAACTGTACCGGTAAACCTCCATCACCCTCAACTGTAGTCAATAGGTTAATGTTGTCCATGTCCCAAAACTTGATCACAAATTCATCTCCAGCAGCCAAAAAGCGGTTTCGTGTGGTGTCAAATTGTACAACACCCATAGAGCGCTTACGGAATCCTTGATAGGTCCGTTTAATTGCTCCCTCACTTTCATTCCATTCAACAAGATATGATTCTCCCTCCTTGCTAGTTCCACAGGAAAAGAGTCTACAGACAGCAATAGTAGTTGTGAGCACATTGACTAAACTGATGAACTAGTAAAGTCAAGGTTGGAAGTGTTTTCATTGATAATCAAACCTTGTTCCATCGGCACTGTAGGCCATAGTGGTGCACCAATGTCCAGGTGCATCATAATCAACCCTTGAACCCATATGATCATATAACCAAGCCTTTATTTTCCCATCAATGGCTGTTGAAAAGATAAACTGAAAAGCAAGAAACAAAGCAAACCCTCAATTCAGAGAATATTGAATCAACCCCAGCAGTATAGAATGATGCAAGCATTGAACCCATTTATGTGCCAATTCCTAAATATCAAAATGTCGAACTTCTAACCTGAATGTTTTCTTTATGATGAGGGCATATTGAAAACACAGGTGCTTCATGACCTTCAAAAGTATACAACCTGCGGCCAGTGATTGCATCCCATACCTGTATGTAACATTAAATCCTTAGGAAACACAGAATTCAAATTCGCAGAACTAATTACGTATTAAAAGGCACTGTTGTCAAACCTTGATTATCTTGTCATCTCCACATGTAATTATGCACAGTTGTTTGCTAGGATTTGAGAAAGAAAGGTTATTGACACCTCCAACATGCGCATCAATCTGTCAATAGAAAAAGTTATTGTGATGGACGTGAAGAAATAGAAGTTTTGTTAGAATATTAGGGTAAGTTGAAAACAGCAGTCACTTTTACTTTTAAACAAGACAACTCTAGATCTGAAGCATGAACAGCATATATAAATATGTCAAAGGTAAACAGTGACAGTAGAAATAAATCTCAGATCTTAAAATGTTAGATAAAGCTCATTTATTTCAACAGTAAGCTCAAACAATGAGAGTCACTACTCAGAACCCAAACAGTGATATTAGAACTCTCTAAAGATATAACAGCTATCCTCTAACAGATCTCTAAAAGAATCTTACAGCAAGCAGAGAAGCTAAAACTCTTCAAGAGTATAACCTTGAATCTATGTCAATTCTGAAGCAAATAGTAAGCAAAACCTTTCAAGTGTAACAGCACAATAAGTGATAAAGGCTCCTTTCTATATGACAGAGTTAAAATAATAAACTAAGAAGTTCATGTAAACCAGATTTAAACCTTCAGATGCATACCTGTCAAACAGCCTTACCACTGAAGATGAAACCCAGCCACAATGGAGATAGGTCCACAGAGTGTTATGCTCAGTTAAAGGTTCAGTTCAAATCTATTTGAGATCTATTATACCAATGTTTGAAGGATTTTTCATGCCACCATAGTTAGGGTTACTGCAGTCAAGACTCAAAACAATAGGCCAAACCCTAACAAAAGATAAACACTGCTGAGATAGGCAAGGCATACTCAACACAGCAATCATAAGGTACGGCAGCCACCAGGAAGATATATGCCACAGGAAGCACCCACAAAAAGGCAGCGGTACCCTTCTCTAGCAGCGGCACCCTCTCAACAGGTAGCGGCTGCCCTCACAATAGATAGCGGTACTCTACTCTAGCTGTGGCTCCTTCTCAACAGGTAGCGACTACCCTTACAGCAGAAGGCAACACCCTTACAGCACAAAGAAACCAGCAAGGAAGGTGCGGCAGTCTCCAAGGAATGGTTACAGCAACAGGAGATAGGACAGCAGCAAAGATCCTCCACCAAACAGGACAGCAATCAACCCCTAGACTGAGGCATCCAACTTTAAAGATATTAGACTCCACGTTGCAATAATAGGAAGTGTAATGTGTGTAGGAAAGATTAGGGGAGGGTTCTTTAATGGATTTGTAGGTTAGAGGGTGGGAGGGTTAATTAAAATAATATTATTCACATGTTCCAAATTTTTAAATTTAAACATGTGATTCAATGCACAAATTTAACCCTCAACAATAAAACAAAAACCATAAACAAATAAACAAAGCCAACAACAAACGTGGGGGTTTTACAAATACAAACAAATAACAGCCCCAAGGGTCCAAAACAATCAGCCAAGGACGAGAGGGTTAACAAAGGTGGCATTACTCATTCCTTCAAATCATATGGTGAACCTATTGCTTTATCATCACTGCATAAGGGACTTTATCCCTCTTGTGGTTGTCCTTCTTCAAGGAAGGTCATGGCCCGTCAAGTTTTACATAAGGTCAGAGACCAGGATCAACTCATGCCCCAGGCATGAGCACCTGAACCCAGTCCAGGGCCTAATTCTATCTAAGGTCTTTTAAATCTTGGTCCCAGACCAGACTCCAGCACACCTGGCTTCTGCAGTCCAGGGGGGCCTAGAGATATCTAGGGGCTTAGATGCTTGGTCCCAGACCAAGGCTCTCAATGAGCATGGTACCACAGACCTAAGCGAGGGGCCTAGAAGAAATCTAGGGTGTCTTCAAATGCTGGTCCCGATTGAATTCTCATGCCAGGCATGGTCCTGATTACAAACCGAGGGCCCTATAGAAAATCTAGGGTCTTCAAATGTCTTAGTCCCCGATTGAACTCTCATCACCCGAACATAGTTACCACAGTTACAAGCGAGGGGGCCCTATAGATATCTAGGGTCTTCATCAATTGGTCCCGGACCACATACCCCAGGAGTGCAGGGGCCTATAGATCTTGTCTAGGGTCTTGGTCATCCTTCAGGAGAATGGCTCTGGCTGCTCATGTAAATTTAACAAGTTTCATATACAGATCCCACAGATATCAACAGAGAGAGAGGTGATACAATTTCTACGAAATTAAAGCATCGCAACAAGAAAATTTTATGGTAATATTCTTTGAGTCACATGAAAACTATGAAGATATATTTGTGTCACATGGTCAGTAGTTACTGCAGAGGGAGCTGTTGCAGCTGCATTGTAGAGAATTATGACAAAAGAAAGTTTCATATAAAGATCCCACAGATATCAACAGAGAGAGAGGTGCTACAATTTCTACAAAGTTAAAGCATCGCAACAAGAAAATTTTATGGTAACATTCTTTGAGTGACATGAAAACTATAAGGATATATTTGTGTCACGTGATCAGCTGTTACTGCAGAGAGTTGCAGAAGCTGCATTGCAGAGAATCGTGCCGAGAGAAAGTAGATAAGCATGCAGACATGAAAGCAGGAATTGATGTGAAGCATTCAAACGATGCAGCAAAAATAGTCAAACAAAGAAATGGCAAAGCAGTGGAGAGTCGGAGATAAAAGGAAATCGATTTTTCCTATTCATGTATGTAAGAAATGTGTGATGATTTGGGGATAAGGGTCACCCTTGTTGAGCAACAAGAAAATTTTATGGTAACATTCTTTGAGTGACACGAAAACTATGAGGATATATTTGTGTCATGTGATCAGTTGTTACTGCAGAGAGTTGCAGAAGCTGCATTGCAGAGAATTGTGCCGAGAGAAAGTAGATAAGCATGCAGACATAAAAGCAGGAATTGATGTGAAGCATTCAAACGATGCAGCAAAAAAGTCAAACAAAGAAATGGCAAAGCAGTGGAGAGTCGGAGATAAAAGGAAATCGATTCTTCCTATTCATGTAAGAAATGTGTGATGATTTGGGGATAAGGGTCACCCTTGTTGAGCCCATAAATGACAAGGATTAATGGCAAGGCATAACAACCCTTTCTAAAATCCAAGCCTGCAATTTTCTCTACACTCCCCCTGGCCACTCATGGCCACTGCCATGGGTGGGAGCTCCAGCTTCTTCTGTCAACCCTTTGCCCAGGGTGCAACAGTTTTCTAGGCTCTTGCAGAAGCAGTGTCAAAAATGCAAACCCCTCCAAGAATGGCATAAGATGCATATAGCTAAAGAGGCATACCAGGTGGCACTAAAGGTGGAAGAGAAGCTAGTGCACAAAGACAATAGAAAGAATTTTGGTAGAGGAAGGGCAGTGGTGGTGGCAGAGATCACAACTCCACATGGAAGGTAGTATATGCACATGACAAAAAGTTAGAGGACATATGACAATAGTGCACATGGCAAAGGTCATGGAGCTTTCAAAGGATGAGGAGGAGGCTTTAGGTGTTACAGGGAAAGAATACACTGCTATACATGCATAGATGGAGGACACGAGTCATTTGAGTGTCCACAAACAGAAGGTGCAGAGAATGGGAAACAAAGAACTCAGTGCACACAGGGAGAGGTCTCCGAGGACAGACAATCAATCAATAGCAATAGCAGCAGAATACAGAGAAAATATGATGCACTGAGAACTGATAATGCTAGAGAATTGGCAACAGACACCAAAACAAAATATCTGGCTAAGGAAGAGCATTTTCAAAATGGCATAAGATGCATTTAGCTAAAGAGGCATACCAGGTGGCACTAAAGGTGGAAGAGAAGCTAGTGCACAAAGACAATAGAAAGAATTTTGGTAGAGGAAGAGGCAGTGGTGGTGGCAGAGATCACAACTCCACATGGAAGGTGGTATATGCACATGACAAAAAGTTAGAGGACATATGACAATAGTGCACATGGCAAAGGTCATGGAGCTTTCAAAGGATGAGGAGGAGGCTTTGGGTGTTACAGGGAAAGAATACACTGCTATACATGCATAGATGGAGGGCACGAGTCATTTGAGTGTCCACAAACAGAAGGTGCAGAGAATGGGAAACAAAGAACTCAGTGCACACAGGGAGAGGTCTCCGAGGACAGACAATCAATCAATAGCAATAGCAGCAGAATACAGAAAAAATATGATGCACTGAGAACTGATCATGCTAGAGAATTAGCAACAGACACCAAAACAAAATATGTGGCTAAGGAAGAGCATTTTCAAAATGAAATGCAAATCATGAGGTAAGTGTTATAAAGTGAGTATTGATTCTGGTAGCACATGTTAGAATTTTAAGGGCAAACTAGAAACAGAAATATCTTTTTAATTTTATTTACTACTGTAGTTTTGGATCAGCAATATATTCACAAATTCTGATGTAAAACCAATAACAGAAATAATACAATGGATCTGAATATTACCTTAGCTAAAAAAAAGAGCAGATTTACGTGAT